>OY735281.1:5155213-5415270 GCA_963457715.1 Argyresthia albistria
AACATCCAAGACCTGGGGGCTTTTTTCTATCCCCAGCCGGGATTCGAACCCGGGACCTCTCGCATGGTAGGTAGATGCACAACCGCTACGCCACAGAGGTCGTCAATGTTGCGCTGAGAGAGGTATACAGGGTGTAACAGAAGGGTGTAGTCATATTTTAGGGGGTTGTTATGGAGACCATTCTGAGCAACTTTTACTGTGAAACCGATTTGATCAGAGCAACTTTATTTTTCATTGCTCCATGCGTTTTGGTCCAGGCGGTCAGCTGATTTGTATAGAGAAGTGAAAATTAAAGTTGCTCTGATCAAATCCGTTTCATAATAAAAGTCGCTCAGAATGATGTCCCTAACAACCCCCTAAAATATGACTACAACTTTCTGTTACACCCTGTATAGTTGAGCAGGGGCAACCTTAGCCGCCGATTTTTGAGCCATTTCTGCTGTATAAATAACCACAGAATATACCTCTCTTTCTCATATGGGTCCCGACCTGACTGAAAGAATATAAATGGTACCAAAAGTTTTCCCGGATTGTGGCCGAGTGGTGGGTTCGCTCCGCTCGCCCTAACAAACATTAAAACTAAGTAAAATCTAATAAAAATATATCACCTATAATGTTACCTGATACTGAGGCGAGTTGGAAGTGCTGGAGTGGTCGTCCATTGTGCTGGACAGGTTGTTGTTGCTTTCACCACCTGCAAACGAGACACGGACAATTCAGTCGATAACATAGGAATAGAGCAGACACTAATATCCAATCGACTGCGCCTGCGGGGGAATGCGGCTCTCCAAACGTTAGTTGTAAGTATTCAACCTATGTACGATGACGGGCCGCCAGACAGTTTCGCAGCGGCTGACCAATCACAGCTCTCTTACCTCGTCCCCCGCCGCCCGTAAATCGGTGAGTTGTGTTTCAAAGGAAAATGTATCTATGCGCTCTCCACTGGATAAGTGCTCCCTGGAATAGAGGGATGGGCGCAATACCTAATTTTCAACCGGCTTCAAAAAAATGGAGGAGGTTCTCAATTCGACCCGTATGTTTTTTTTTTTTTTTTTCTATGTTTGTTACGCGATAACTCCGCCAATTATGAACCGATTTGAACAAATCTTTTTTCGGCGTATAGGTAATACCTCAAGGGTGGTCCCATTGACACCAGGTCAGAATCTGATGATGGGATCCTGGAGAAATCGAGAGAACTCTTCAAATATTATAGGCAGACCTATAGTGATTTTTGTGTTTTTCATAATAACTCGTGCAAATGCACATGGTAAGCATAATATTGTGATGCGGAACTGCTGATGAAGACCACATATGGCCACCAGATCTGCTCAATACTAGGTACAAATACAATGCGTGGCTGACGGGCAGGCAACGCATAGCCTAAACCGGTGGACCTAGAGCCATCAAACTTTGTACAGAGGTTCCATGGTAGCGTGGGGTAGCACTGAGATGGGATTTGACAAAATTAATTCCCCAAGGGTGGGGGGATAAGGGGTTACAGTTTGTATTAAACTCAATCTAATCAAATAGGGTTTGTGGAAGTCGGTTTTTTCTAAAGTTTACTTTTTGTTTCAATTATTAATATCAATTTCAAGTATAATAAATAAATCTTATAAAAGTACCCTCAACGACCTCTGTGGCGCAGCGGTTGCGCATCTGCCTATCATGCGAGAGGTGCCGGGTTCGAATACCGGCTGGGGACAAAAACCCTGGTCTTGGATGTTTACATGTTTGTGATGTCGCTGTTTCTGGTTCCCACGACACAGGGTATCCTAGTGTGGGGCCAGAAGCAATGTACTATGTGCCTGCATCTAAATGTTTATGTTACTGGACTGTATAAATATATGGACATTTTATTTGATCAGAACTTTTCTCTCCCGTTTCTAAGTTATATACCTTCATACTGTCTTCATATAATAAAATTATGTAGGTATTTCATAGGCCAGTAGTTGCTACAAGGGTGGGTACACTTTTACCCATTGTCCTTTGGTCCCGTTGGCATCCCCTGAAAGAGAAACCCCAGCTTTACCCCCATTAATGAACGCACAGACCTGCAGAATAGTCAGTCCTCAGCAGGTTCTCCGACTGCATCTTCGTCTTCAGGCACGCGATGTACCGCCCGCAGAAGTCCCGGCACAGCTCCTGGACCTTCTCCAGCTCCAGCAGGTGGATCCGTAAGACCTGGAAGAAGATTAATGATTTAGAGAAAACTTAGGAAAGATAAGAAGTCAGCTGGACGCCGTCATACAGCTCAGGTGGATTTTTAACACCTGGAAGAAGTTGTTTCGATAAAACTTTAGCAGTCTTATCAATAAAACACTACAGTCTATTCGTGATAAGAATGCAGTGAAATTTAAATTTAAAACTGTTAACTAACACACTCACAGCACAGAAGAGATAATAGTACTCCGTACAGAACGGCCACTCCCTTCCCCGTGCTGAGTCAAATACCGCACCCCACCCCTGGCGTCAAGGAATAGGTATAAGGTTAGACAGGGCTGAACGCCAGACGAGTGACGACGCGTATACTTTAATATCGCTGCATTTGCCGCGCCACCAGCCCTAGCAAAGTTTACGCACACATTTGCACGTATACAAACATCATTTGGTTATGTAGTAGTAATAGGTGATTATTTTACGAGCGTTCTATGGAGTGTCTGAGGTGTGCTCACAGGACACCAACCAACACACAACCTTCGCGGTCGAAAGTTTGCCTTCAACTGGTCACTGTGAACTTGGCTTAATAATTGGAAACGATTTGATTTGTTACGGGGCGTGGCTAGGCCACCTGACAGTGATGACTTTACTGGATTCTTATCACGAATAGAGACTATAGTAGTTGCATTGTGTCACTCATTAGCCAAAAGATCTCAATACTCAATAGTTTATTTGCATTCCATAATGGTACATTTGGTCTTAATAATTATAATAAATTGTCTCACATTATGGACCCTTACGGGCACAGCAACACAGGGAGGGAGAAGGCAGCTATTTTATTCTTGTAGGCTATCACTTAAATAATCTAATAACGTATAATAGCTTTTATTTATTAACATTACCTAGTTTCAGTTTTTTAAAGAAAATGTTATCTTTTGTTTCATTTGTCAATGATTTCGGTAGTTTATTATAAACTTTTATTGCCATAATATATGGACTGGAAGAGTGTAGTTTAACTTGGCCAATAAATTATAACTTGGCCATATCATGAAATGGCTAAATATGACGATATGGCTACGACATAAATACAATGCAGCCATGTTGAGTGGTATAATATAAACTGGCTGCAACCTTACCGTGCTTGACTACGAAACTTGGCCGTGTTATAGGCGATTTTAAACTGTATTTAGCTGCCGTCAAGAGTCTGGCGCAAATCACACTTAGTATAGATAGATTTCCAGACAAACCTGGATGCTCTTAATCATCAGGCCATCGATCTCCGGGTCGTCGACGAGGAAGGGCCGCCGGTCACGGCGCTGAAACAGGAAATAATTCACGTTAACACAACTATCCGCACTGACTGAGCCAGCGTGGTGGAGTACGGCTCAATGTTAATCGTATCCGGGTAAAGGCCTTGGCCCCGGATGGACATTTTAATGGGCTACAAGCTACATGTATTGATGGAGTGGAGTATCAACGTGCGTTATGTGTACTCCCCCGTTTCTTGCCCTTCTTTGCTCCATCCCTAAGCCCACAACTTCCGAACGGGCGGTAGTATACACAAATATTAATACTAGTGGCTCTGTGAGCTGTAGACCTCGCGAGTATGTCGGTTGGAAAGCTTAACTGCTAACACACATAAAAAACCCAAATAATTTTCTTTCAATAACACATACAAACTTATGAATGTACCTGGTTCCGTACATGTAGTATGAAAGTAGCCGCACCAATAACTTTGTAAACTACATTTTGCGATCTTAAATACCACCTATTGTCTTTTTACTAAAATTATATTAATTAATACTTTATTGCACAAAATAACACATTTTACAAATGAAAGTGGACAACACATGACAAAGGCGAGCTTATCTCTATTAAGAGATTTCTTCCAGCAAACCTAGGATGGACAGGAAATAATTTAACAACAGGTAGACCCATGTGCACAACATTAAATAAGATAAAACAATAAACTACTTAACAATACGTACATAAATACCAGACTTATAGATATAAATAAGTTAAGCAAATATACCTAAATAAAAGTACTTAAATTTAATACGGTAGAGAAAGATAGTGTTCTTTCAACCGACTTTTAAATATGTTGAGTGACGGACTGTCTCTAATAGCGTTGGGGAGTTCGTTCCAGAGTTTTATGGCGCGAAGTCGGAACCCATGTTCGTAGGCGGCAGTGTTGTGTTGCGGAGTTATAAGTAGCGACCGAGTGTGCGATCTCCGTTGCCTATCCGAGGACAGAAATTCGAAACGATCACGTAAGAAACCAGGGTAGCGAGGATTAAATAAAATGTTGAAGAGGCAAATAAGGATGTGGGAATCCCGGCGAAGGCGAATCGGGAGCCATTTCAGCTCCCTGCGATACTCTGAGACGTGGTCAAACTTGCGCAGACCAAAAACAAACCGAATCCCGAGGTTTTGAAGTCGCTCGAGTTTGTTCAGTTGCTCTACGGTCACGCTAGCCCAGCAGACATCAGCGTAATCGATCAGAGGGAGGAGGAGAGACTGAGCAAGTGTGATCTTTGTCCGACGAGGCAGGAAGTTTTGAAGACGCCTGAGAGAGTGGAAACTGGCAAAAACTCGCCGACTGACCTCGCCGACATGGACTGACCAGGACAACTGGGTATCGAAGAGAACTCCTAGATTTTTGGCCTTCGTGCTATATGAGATTATAGTTCCGTCATAGGTTACAGGAGCAATGGACAAATGCTGTAATAAGTTAAGGGAGTAACTGGAACCGATAATCATTGCCTGAGACTTACTAGGGTTTACTAGTAGCCCGTAAGAAGTGGCCCAGTCCCTGATTTTATCAAGATCTACATTTAACAGTTCTACAGCTGAGGTCAAATCATGAAGAGAGAAATGGCGATAAACCTGGAGATCGTCGGCATAAAGATGATAAGACGAGGAGAGACCATCCGAGATGGAATTGATGAAGATAGAGAAAAGAAGGGGAGAGAGTATACCACCTTGGGGGACTCCCGCAAAAAGGTCACACCAGTCCGTTGAAGTCTCCTCCGACTTGATACGCTGCTGTCGCCCTCTCAGGTACGAATCAAACCAGCTAGCAGAGTCAACGGACACGTTCAGGGACTTCAGTATCTCAACGAGAATGTCAAAATCGACGCAGTTAAAGGCGCTGCTAAAGTCCAAAAGTGCTATCACAGAGAGCTGTTTCCTATCCATTGCATCCTGGATGTCATCGGTAACTTTGAGTAAGGCCGTTACGGTACTGTGACCCGGCCTAAATCCGGACTGGAATTTGTTCAGCAAGTTGTTAGAGGATAGGTAGGAGGAGAGCTGAGCAAGGACTATGGATTCAAGAACTTTGGAGAGGAATGGCAGGATGGAAATTGGACGAAACTCTTTAAAGGAAGAGGGATTAGGAGTTTTTGGTAAAGGGATAACTAAAGCTTTTTTCCACACATTAGGGAAGGAGAAACTGGAGAGAGAGTGGTTTATAATATGAGTGATAGCAGGAAGAAGCTCGTCAAGTACAGAGGTGATCATTTTGGAAGAAATATTATCATATCCTACAGCTTTAGAGGAAATAGCGAGCACAGCCTTTTTAACCGCATCGATTCCGGCAATTCTGAAGTCAAAAGGAGTTGAGGTAGGAGCTGACCTTGTGCGCAAGTTATAAAGCGTGGCGTTCTTTACAAAAGGATTCATGACGACAGGGGGAACCGAGAAGAATTTGTTGAGCCCGCTAAGATCAACATTACCAACCAATTCATCCTGAGACTTACCGATCCCAAGCGTTTTGAGGAATTTCCATACTTGAGCCGGAGTGTAACTCTCAATGCTCTGAAAAATGTGGCGACGCTTGGCATCACGACACATGCGATTGCACCTGTTTCTAAGGCATTTGAAGATGGCAAAATTTTCGTCTGTAGGCTCCTTTTTGTAAAGGGATTTCGCTTTGTTGCGTTTAGTCATCAGACGCTTAATAGCATCAGAGAGCCATGGAGCAGGAAGGTGTTTTACCCTAACCTTCTTTACTGGTGCATGCTTGTCGAACAGTCCCAGAATGATTGTATTGAAATGGTGAATCTTGTCATCAACGGACTCACAGGAGATGACCGGAGACCAGTCTATCGACAAGGCATCAGATTTAAGGGATTCAGAATCAATGCCCTTGAAGCTACGGGTGTAGATGAATTTTGCTCTGCTCTTGGGAGGTTTAATCTTAAAAGAGAGGTAAATCAGGTCATGAAAGGAGAAAGGAGAGTTAAACTGTCCATGTGTTGCAACCTTTTCCAAATTAGAAACTATCATGAGATCAAGGAGAGAGGGAGTACAATGTGGTTGGAAATGAGTAGCGTTGAGAGGAAGAATATGTAAATTGAAAGAATTTATAATGGACTGAAGCTTGGCAGAGCGGGAATCGTTTTTGAGAAGGCATGTATTGAAATCGCCGAGAATGATGGTATCATTATAAAGAGGAGTTAGCTCATTGAGCAAAGACTCAAAAGAGTCGAAGTAGTCGATGCGAACTGAGGGACTGTAGAGCACACCGAGCAGAACTTTATTATGGTGAAGACAAATTTCAAGGAAGAGATGTTCTGCGGATTCGGAGTACTCACTCGGTGAAGCACTTACAACTCTGCAAGGGATGTCCGACCGAAGGTAAATAGCCACCCCGCCATCAGCTTTCCCAACTCTGTCGTTCCGATAGAGCTTGAACCCAGGCAGCGAGTACATAGTGGATGGTAATGTCGGTTTAAGAAATGATTCTGATACAAGTATACCATCCACATGATTACTACTGAATGCCTCGAGTAGGTCCGGGTAACTCGTGTGGATACTCTGAGCGTTTATATGAACGATATTAAAATTATTATTCAGTCCAGCAAAAACAGAAGTAAGTTTGACGGATAGTGTTTCTCCCACAAGGGAGTTATCACTCTCCGCACTAACGTAGTCGTCGGATGAAGAACAAGAGAAGAAACTGTTATCAATATTACATAAACTATCCATGTAAAATAAGAATATACCTACTCAAATATAAATATATATATATAAATATTAAAAATAATAAAAAATATACTAAGGTACAGTACTTAGTACCTACTAAAAATTAAAATAAAAGTTGCCTACTCAATACCTGAGTAGTTAACCAATACTACTTATATAGTCTGTTTCACTCTCATGGTCTTTACGAATCCAACGACACCTCATTTGTTAATATCCATTGCGCTATTTGGGTTGTAGCGATTTTTTTACATTTTAAAACCCCATATCTCCGCCATTTTGAAAAAAAACCAAAAACTAGCTCGACGATAAAAAATATATTTAATTGTTCAACCTACTCACAAAATTTCACGCGAATCGGTTGAGAAATGCGCCCTGTAGAGGAGAACAAACAAACATACGAAAGCATTTTTGGCCAATCCTGAAACGGAGACACTTCGCTCGCTCGGTCAATTATATTGACGTTGACTAAGCAATCTGTATGATTTTTTCATATACTTTATTGCACAAAATAATACATTTTACAATGGAAAGTGGACAACACATGACAAAGGCGAGCTTATCTCTATTAAGAGATTTCTTCCAGCAAACCTAGGATGGACAGGAAATAATTGAATTGCATAAAGGTATTTTTAGGGTTCCGTACCCGAAGGGTGCCAAACGGAACCCTATTACTGAGACTTCGCTGTCCGTCTGTCCGTCCGTCCGTCCGTCTGTCACCAGGCTGTATCTCATGAACCGTGGTAGCTAGACAGTTGAAATTTTCACAGATGATGTATTTCTGTTGCCGCTATAACAACAAATACTAAAAATCAAAAGAAATTTAATATTAAGGGGGGCTCCCATACAACAAACGTGATTTTTTTGCTCGATATTGATAATGGTAGCAGGTAGACGCTTAAAATGTTCACAATATATTGAGTATATTATTTACTTAAAAAATAAATAATTAAATTAAAATTAAATTAATATTAAGGGGGGGGGGGCTCCCATACATTTTTTTTGCGGTTTTTTATAGATAATGGCACGGAACCCTTCGTGCGCGAGTCCGACTCGCACTTGGCCGGTTATTATGGTTTGATTTGATTTTATGGTCAATAAAAAAACTTTGTGATCTCGTGATCTCCAACAGCCCACATAGCCCCTTTCAGTCAAGAGATTTTCATTCTCTTGGCCGAAAAGGAAAAAAGAATACATTAAAATTAGAGGAAATTAAGTTCGCATCCCGCTGCAATAGACATTAATTGACATCTTGGTAGTCACTGTCAAAGTCAAGCACTATTTAGTGCTTCTGTGAGCAATAGGGTTAAATCTAGGAAAGAGGCATGAAGAGATGGAAATGGAAAGGAGGTCAAGTTTAGGCTTCGAAGAGGTAATAGTACTCCGTACAGAACGGCCACTCACCGCGCTGATTCAAATACCGCACCTCACCCCGGACGGGGACATCGTCGATTCCACTTTGTATTGGCGCTGAACGCACACATTCACAAACGAATGAGTGTAAACTAACGCGTAAGCGCACATTTGCACGTGTACAAACGTCATCTTATTTTACGAGCGTTCTATGGAGTGTCCGAGGTGTGGTTTAGGTTAAGTTTCTACAGTAACAAGGTCATTGTGCTTAGGAATGAAGAAGAAGAAGTACAAGCGGGTCTCTTCACCTGGTGCTGTACGAAGGCCTGCAGGTCAGCTCCGAAGGCGTCCGCCGCCGGCGCCTCCGCCCCCGCCGTGGCCTGCTCGCAGCGCTCCAGTAACAGCGCTAGCAGCGGAAACAGCGGGTGTCTGTGGAGTTAGGGGGGTACAGTTAGTTAAGTACAGCGGGTATCTGTGGAGTAAGTTCAGTTTAGTTAAGTACAGCGGGTGTCTGTGGAGTTAGGGGATTCAGTTTAGTTAAGTACAGCGGGTGTCTGGAGTTAGGTGGGTACAGTTCAGTTAAGTACAGCGGGTGTCTGTGGAGTTAGGGGGGTACAGTTCAGTTAAGTACAGCGGGTATCTGTGGAGTAAGTTCAGTTTAGTTAAGTACAGCGGGTGTCTGGAGTTAGGTGGGTACAGTTCAGTTAAGAACAGCGGGTGTTTGGGGAGTTAGGGGGGTACAGTTCAGTTAAGTACAGCGGGTGTTTGGGGAGTTAGGGGGGTACAGTCCAGTTAAGTACAATGGGTGTCTGTGGAGTTAGGGGGTTCAGTTTAGTTAAGTACAGCGGGTGTCTGTGGAGTTAGGCGGGTACAGTTCAGTTAAGTACAGCGGGTATCTGTGGAGTTAGGGGGTACAGTTTAGTTAAGTACAGCGGGTGTCTGTGGAGTTAGGCGGGTACAGTTCAGTTAAGTATAGCGGGTGTCTGTGAAGTTAGGGGGTACAGTTTAGTTAAGTACAGCGGGTGTATGTGGAGTTAGGCGGGTACAGTTCAGTTAAGTACAGCGGCTGTCTGTGGAGTTAGGGGGGTACAGTTCAGTTAAGTTACAGCCGGTGTCTGTGGAGTTAGAGGGGTTCAGTTTGATTGAGTTAAGTTTAGTTAAGTTAGGTACGTTTAGTTGTTTAAGTTTAGTGGAGTTCATTTTAGTTTAGATAAGTTACGTTAAATTACAGCGGGTGTCTGGGGAGTAAGGGGGGTTCAGTTAGTTAAGTACAGCGAGTATCTGTGGAGTTAGGGGGTTCAGTTTAGTTAAGTACAGCGGGTGTCTGTGGAGTTAGGGGGTTCAGTTTAGTTAAGTACAGCGGGTGTCTGTGGAGTTAGGCGGGTACAGTTCAGTTAAGTACAGCGGGTATCTGTGGAGTTAGGGGGTACAGTTTAGTTAAGTACAGCGGGTGTCTGTGGAGTTAGGCGGGTACAGTTCAGTTAAGTATAGCGGGTGTCTGTGAAGTTAGGGGGTACAGTTTAGTTAAGTACAGCGGGTGTATGTGGAGTTAGGCGGGTACAGTTCAGTTAAGTACAGCGGCTGTCTGTGGAGTTAGGGGGGTACAGTTCAGTTAAGTTACAGCCGGTGTCTGTGGAGTTAGAGGGGTTCAGTTTGATTGAGTTAAGTTTAGTTAAGTTAGGTACGTTTAGTTGTTTAAGTTTAGTGGAGTTCATTTTAGTTTAGATAAGTTACGTTAAATTACAGCGGGTGTCTGGGGAAGTTACATACGTGTAGTTAAGATACAGCGGGCAGAGTTATGTTTAGTTTAGTTGAGTTAAGTTTAGACCAAAGGACTTTGGGGCGCCTAATTCATTCGTAGCGAAAACAGCGGGTGCCTGGGAGGAGGTAAGTTTAGTTGAGTTACAGCGGGTGACTGGGGGAGTTTATTTAGTTAAGTTTAGAATCAAGGACCCAGCGCTTGATTCATTCGAAGCGGAAATGTCCTGCAACCCGCGCTCTACAGCTACAGCCGCCGCCGATACATCTGCCGGCTCGCTACGGAATGCTGCTCAAATCAAGAGCCGCTTATCATACTAGCGCTGTCATTTACTGAGTGAGTACTCTGCAGCCGTTCGCCGGAGCATCTTCCGGAGATATTTCAGAGGCCGTGTTGCTCTGTTTCAGAGCACCGCGCGACCATTACCTGACCTCTATCATCTGTCTGACCAGGGTCGCATAATTAGCAAGGAGGTGCACATACTCCCATCGCAGACTCCATCCCCGGCGCCCGATTCCACAACGAAAGACCTCTGGAAGTACCAGGCTCTCATGAATGTTAAGGAGGCGCACTCACTTGTAGACGGCGCGCTTGTCAGCCTCGAACTGCGCCTGCTCCGCGTCCGCGTCCGCGGCGGGCGCGCCGGCGCCCTGCATCCCGCGCTCTACAGCCGCCGACGCCGCATCTGGGAACAGATCGTCCACATTACTCGACGAGTCGCGTGGCGAGTGACGAGGGAGGGAGGCAGGGAAGCGGTGTGGACACGTACATCGTCCTGCTCCTACTCCTCGTCTTCGCGCTGCCGGCTTTCGGCTTTTTGGCGCGATTCAAAGGAAAATGACCCTTGTTACCTAGTGCGGAGCATTGGATTACGTGTGGACGCGCATCTATATTTAGCGAATATTTACGAAATATTCGCGAAGTAGAGAAATGCGCGTCCACACCACTCCGCGAGTACTCGCGGCACGACGAGGACGAGTAGCAGGACGAGGACGAGTAGCAGCACGAGTAGCAGAACGAGGACGTGTAGCAGCACGAGTAGCAGGACGGGGAGCTGAGTGTGGACGCCCTGTATAAGAGAAATGTTGCTATTGCCACTCGTGCGGATGAAGGAAAGGGATATCTGCGGGGATCTTGTCTCAGCAAAGGCGAACGGTTGATGACGGTTACAGTAGTTGTAGATACTTCACCAGAAGCACACCTCGGACACTCTACTACTACAACATAACCAAATGACGTTTTTAACCGTGCAAATGTGTGAGTAAACTCATTCGTTTGTGAATGTGTGCGTTCAGCTCTACAGAAAAAATCTGCAACGTGTGCTGCGAACTCCGGGGTGAGGTGTGTGAATGAGTCTTCACAAAATAAAAGGCCCGTTTTGACAGTTCACGCCCATGAAGTTTTAACCCCTAACGCGTAGGTAATAGAAGCGGTTTTCCTAGGCAACATGTACGCGACAGTTGGCTTTTATTACCTACGCATTAGGGGTTAAAACTTCCGTATAGGAAAACCATGTGAAGCAGTTCTACCAGCTAGAACTTGAGTTTTAAAGCTAAACCAGGGGGCTGTCATTCCGCTAAATGGGTATCTACGGCCGGCGGCGTGCCTCGCCGGGTGGCATTTGTCAGTCAGAAGGTCGCCGCTCTGCTCTCGGTGCGCGCGCTAGCCGCTTAAAAACAATGACGCCTAAAACAACCGAGTGCGAGTCGCAACCCTGCATGATCGGCTCGTGTCAGCGGTGTATTATAAAATATGAACGCTCGTGTCAATCGATAAGTTTCAATTTCGCATGCACCTAAACTTAACTTTTGTACGGGAGTGAACCTTCCGTACGTAGCACTATTAGTAATTATTCTGTGGTGGTACTATTAGTTATTCTATGGCTAAACTAGAGTTGAGAGCTCCATATTTTGTACATATGAATTTTCTTTCAACAAAGACACTTATTTTCTTTGTGTCTGCTGCAAAATCAGGCCCGAAAATCACAGCCACATAAATCATCACTACAAACAATATACAAGCATATTACAAACGTATTGAAATAAATACCACGCGAAGACAAAAGTAAGTACCGCCTAGCGCTTACAAATCAAGTCCTTAGCATAAAACTGTAATAATGGGAGACTTGAATCGAAAGGTCGCACGTGATATAAATACGCACGACTGTATGCTTCTGAACAGTTGTTCTTTGCTCTGTGACAAGGTTTCATCAATGTTTGATTTAGGGGACGTTTGTGTTTCCAATATTCGGAATATTTTTGTTAGATATTCCTTGTAACTTTTGAACCATTGAACCGATTTTAATAAAATATACCTAGCTGATTGATAGCCATCGCAAGGAAGTCCATATTAAAATACATCCTAGCGTTTTAACGCTACCATACCGTACCATAGACAGAATCTTACAATACCCCTCTTTTTATTTATCGGGGGGGAAAAATGCGTCGACACAATGGCACTTAAATCTCAAAAGCTTTTCAGCCCGAAAATCATAAAACACGGACAGCCAAAATGACTCATTAGAAAAATCAAACGAACATCACGTAGATACATAAATAACAATAATTGAAACAAAAAGTTTAGAAAAAACCGACTTCCACAAACCCTATTGGGGGTTGTTTTTTTATTATTAAATTTAAATGGGACCACCCTTGAGGTATTACCTATACGCCGAAAAAAGATTTGTTCAAATCGGTTCATAATTGGCGGAGTTATAGCGTAACAAACATAGAAAAAAAAACATACGGGTCGAATTGAGAAACTCCTCCTTTTTTTGAAGTCGGTTGAAAACGAGTCAAACGAAGATCTGGGGCCCTATTCAGGTACAGAATGACCACGCAGACAATGACATTGGCGCGACGACGACGCGACGCCAGACTTTAGGTATTCATTATCTGGCTTTTGGAGTATCTTTTTTCAGGTAATTAACGGTATAAATTAATGTAATTGGTAATAAATCAATTTCTACAATTGGTTGCCAAAAATAGATACTACAAACGTAAGATAATGTATATCTAAACTTCAGTGTTTTCGTCGCGCCAATGTCACTGCGCGATCATTCTTTACCTGAATGAATGAAACTAGAAAGGTTAAGCCAATACTCAGCACCTACCAACTAAATAACACCCCTATCGAGAAGGCTGACACAATAAGAGACCTTGGAATTCTGCTTGATTCAAAGCTAACCTTCTCACATCACATAGATGCTATAATAAATAAGGCCTATAAGAACTTAGGTTTCGTCCTCCGAACTGGCCAGGCTTTCACTGACCCACTATGTCTAAAGGTACTCTACTACTCCTATGTACGTAGTGTTCTAGAATATTGTAGCCCAATCTGGAGACCACAATATAAAACCTACTCTGACTCAATTGAAAGTATACAGCGTAAGTTCGTCAAACATCTTCACTATCGCACTACTAACTGTTGTGATCAAAGGGATTACAATGTATTATTAGAGCAACACAAGCTGCAGACACTCGAAGATAGACGGAGCCTCCTGGACATGCTGCTGCTTCACGATATCTGCAATGGACGACTCGACTCGCCGGACCTGACTGCCTCTGCACTTCGTCTAAATGTTCCTACTAAGAGAACCAGACACACCTCTCTCTTCCACGTCCCTTTGAGCCGCTCAAACTACGCGCAAAACTCTGTTATAAACAGAATTCGTTCTGATTATACAAGGTGTCCAAAAAGAGTATCGGGTATTTGTTTTCGCGCCATATTCGAAACGGGGCGTTTAAAGGGAGCGGGGAGGGGTTCGTGGCGTCCGCCATTTTGTGGAGTTTTAGTCACGATGGAACAGTACTCGGGGACGCATCGCGCATTTTGCGTACGAGCGTATTATCGTAATAGTGATTCAATAGTGACCGCTCAACGTCTCTATCGTGCGGAATATCGTACACGCCACGCGCCAAGTGACGATAGCATTAGGAAATGGATCAGGATGTTCGAGAATACAGGTGCGACAGTTAAAATTCAAAACTCTGGTCGTCCTCGTTCAGTTCGCGATGAAGAAACAATTGAAGGAGTTGAGGCGTCGGTTCGTCAAAATCCGTCTTTATCCATCCGAAAGCGAAGTCAAGCGTTGAACATCAAAAAATCGTCTTTACATTCGATTTTAAAGAAAGACTTACATCTTAAAGCCTATAAAATTCAATTGGTTCAAGAATTGAAGGATACGGACTATGCCAATCGACTGAATTTTGCGAACGAAATGCTGCAGCGATTTAACAACTTTAACAACATACTGTTCAGTGACGAAGCAAATTTTCACCTGAATGGTCATGTCAATAAGCAGAATTGTCGGTACTGGGCAGTGGGCAGTGGGTACTGGGATACCTTAAAAGTAAGGTTTATCAAAATAATCCGACGAATCTAACCCAGTTGAAGCAAAACATACGGTCAGAAATGGCAGCAATATCGATAGCTATGTGTCAACGTGTTATCGCCAATCTTCGTTCCCGTTTAGAAGAGTGCCAGCAACGTAGCGGTCATCATTTGGATAACATAATCTTTTCCAAATAATTCTCCAATTCATATGCTAATAATAAACAATAAACTTTTTTATTGCTTACCAAAAAAATTTTGTTTTATTGAACTTACAAATACCCGATACCCTTTCTGGACACCTGGTAATAGGGTATTGAAGGATAGGGAAATAGACATTTTCCATTCTTCCAAACTGGTTTTTAGGAAGCAACTATTTTCCGACTCATAATCCACGCACCCTGCTTAGTGGCAAATGCTGCCAAATATCCGATCCCAAGACTACTGTCGTAGGGCTAAGCAGGTGTGTACACCACCACACTACACTACACTACTCTACAATTATAGGTACACAAACACATCACACTCACCCACTTCTCACCTGTGCATTTTCATTTTCATTTTCTTTTTAATTTATAATTTTTGTGTTTGTTCCACTGTTTTACCTCCGTACAATGTCAAAATGTTTAGATTAAGTAATTTAAATCCGTTATTGGCTTTTGTTAAGTTTTAATTTAGCCGTATAAAACAATGTAATTTAGCTGTGGATTTTTTAAGACAAATAAAATAAAATAAAATAAAGAATAGAGCCCCTGCTTAAATGTCACACTGGGGCGCTGTCATTTTAATATTCAATAGACTTTATTGCGCAAAATAATACATTTATTCAATGGAACATGGAGAATACATGTACAAAAGGCGAGCTTATATCTATCAATCTCATTTCATTAATTTCGCGACTTTAAGTGTCTCTCAAATTTTAAGGGACTAATTGCAATAAGACAGCGCAGAAACGAAGAGGGTTTTTGAACGACCCCCTTCAATTATTATTTCAAGATGGCGGCCTTTTTCGCGCTAATAAGACCAGTTTTCACTATAGGTTATTTTCCGAGAACATTACGTCTATATTTGATTCTCTGAATACTTCGTATTTCGTAGGATTCGCAATTTGTTCTATGATAAATTGCTATTTAGGTGGAATCTTAAATACGTGTGAGTGTGAAGGTGTGTGGCTAAATAGGTGCATGATAAGATAACATTATAACATTCCCCTTTCGCTCCCACATCTATTGTTCGGCCTGCAGGAAAATTCATTGCTTCTGGCCCCACACTAGGATAACCTGTGTTGTGGGAACCAGAAGCTGCTACGTCAGAAACATATAAACACCCTTGAAACTGGCTTTTCTTTCTTACTCCTCGACAAAAACATTGACAAGTCCCTATAAACTATATTGTCAAAGTTTACTCGAGATTAACGTTAAAACGGCGCCTTAGGCAAAAACAGCCTCTAGCAAAACACAAATCGCTCGGAATGACGAGTATTATTGCTGTACGTTTTTTCACTAGCTTGTTTATCACGAGTATCAGCGCGACTTCGCTTTCCCATAAACGTAATTTTATTAATTTTGCTCGATAGAAAAGTCTCCTGAAGTTGCCAGAAACTCTGTCTGTCACAATGTTTTTAACTTCCCAAAGGAGGAGGTTTACAATTCGTCCGGATGTATTTTTTTTACGTATGTTTCTCGATTGCGCCTAGACGGATGGAGCGATTCGGAAATTATTATTATTTTTTGTTTGAAAGGGTCCCATTGACACCAGGTCAGGATCTGATGATGGGATCCTGGAGAAATCGAGGGAACTCTTCAAATATTATAGGCAGACCTATAGTGATTTTTGTGTTTTTCATAATAACTCGTGCAAATGCACATGGTAAGCATAATATTGTGATGCGGAACTGCTGATGAAGACCACATATGGCCACCAGATCTGCTCAATACTAGGTACAAATACAATGCGTGGCTGACGGGCAGGCAACGCATAGCCTAAACCGGTGCACCTAGAGCCATTTAACTTTGTACAGAGGTTCCTTAGTAGCGTGGGGTAGCACTGAGATGGGATTTGACAAAATTAAGTCCCCAAAGGAGGGGGGGGGGGGGTTAAGGGGTTACAGTTTGTATTAAACTCAATCTAATCAAATAGCGTTTGTGGAAGTCGGTTTTTTCTAAAGTTTACTTTTTGTTTCAATTATATTTTACAATTTCGCACCGCATCTGAATTTGTGTTCTTGTTATTTATCTAATCATTATAAAAATGGCACAGTATGTTCCTCAGTTACACTTGCTTGGCTTTAACCTTTTTGTATTTGTTTATTTAATTTCCTCTAAAAATAAGTTAAGGAAGTCTAAGTTCTGATTGCCTAGGGCCCGCTCTTAAGCCACGTTCAAGCTAGTGGCACTAAGGGAAGGGAACGGAATATCTAAGCTGACGATCTCACAGGAACAATACCAGAGAACAAAGAGGTTACATAAAGTAGGTAGCTGTGTGACGAAGTTTGTGCGTTCCGTCTTAGCAATTTGTTCATATCTAAATCTAATGGTAATACAAAATTTCGACAGGTCGATAGAATGTGGATGTCGGCGGCCGATCGTAAAATCGGGCACATCATGATGTGCCGTCATGTTCCCCGCCATTTCATGATATGCCCAAGCAAATACTGGGCACATCATGATGTGGCGAGTTTTAACGAAAACATGTCTTTTTAAAAGCATTTTTATTCAGCACTACGTGATGTTTTTTGTGTTATACATGTCAAACGAACACGAAGACTATTCGGGGGCTTTGAAGAAAGAAGAAAGAAAGAAAGAAACGTTTATTACAAGGACAGTGAACACATTACAGTTAGACAAAAGAAACCAAAAACAGAAAGTAAGACACACACAATATCAACAATAGTAGAAAACACATGAAATGACGGTCGTGGTGTATCACTGTCATTATAAATGGCAACTGAGTCAGCGATATGCTGAAGGCCAGGCCTTCAGCGCTGATTTTCAGTCAGCGCCAGGTGTTGCCCCGCGAGCGTCACAGGCTGCGGCTGGCGTGGTACAATCCGAAATAAATGTTGAATCCGAAGTGGTACATGAATATACATATCTATACATAAAAGAGTATAAATGGTGCGTAGTGTGTGATAAAAATAATAATATAATATGAATGTAGTAAATAAAAATAAGTATCAATACAGGAAAATAAGGATCAAGAAAAACAATAATACATAAGTATGAATAATAAAAAAGATTAAAAGATTAAGCCATACGATTTAGTAACAAAAAAAAGAAAATAAACAAAAGGAAGTGGTAACTAGAGACAATGAGACAATGTGCGACTACAAACTCAAGTCTTGTTGCGGCCCTCGCCCCCTTTACTCTTCACCTAAGCTACCGCAGTGTTTTTATCGTTTCATGATATTTCACGTTTGGGCACATCATGATGTGCCCAATTCTACGATCGGTCGCCGACATGGATATCAAAGCGAAACGCCTTTTCCCATACGGGATGGCAGACTTGTGCTTCATATTCCATATATTCAACACACCATTCTGCCTGACAGGGGGCTAGGCCATCGCTAGCAAGATTGAGTTTTTCTCGCGATGTCGTCAGTCTCACCCCAAGGCGAGATAGAGAAGTCACATCACAGCTCGCAGGGACGAAGAAAATTCGCGTGTCCTTTACGTAGTACACAGCCAAAACTCATGCTAGACCCACAATACACCCTTACAAGATTGCGGAAACAATAAAAAAGCGATATTAAGCACTCTGTGTGTCTGTGAGAGAACATTCATCACAAGTGTTGCCAGTAGATTGATATAAAATAACTACTAGGCGGACGCTTGCTGTGCGGCCACGGGGAAATCGCGTAAGGCGACATTTTAAAACCAATTAGTTTTTCGTCCGATCCTTAAAAATAAATAACCGGCCAAGTGCGACTCGGACTCGCGCACGAAGGATTCCGTACCATTACCTATAAAATACCGCAATAAAAATAATTGTATGGGAGCCCCCCCTACATATTAATTTAATATATATTTTTTTAAGTAAATAATATACTCAATATATTGTGTACATTTTAAGCGTCTACCTGCTACCATTATCAATATCGAGCAATAATGAGCAAAAAGAAAAACACGTTTGTTGTATGGGAGCCCCCCTTAATATTAAATTTCTTTTGATTTTTAGTATTTGCTGTTATAGCGGCAACAGAAATACATCATCTGTGAAAATTTCAACTGTCTAGCTACCACGGTTCATGAGATACAGCCTGGTGACAGACAGACGGACGGACGGACGGACAGACAGCGAAGTCTCAGTAATAGGGTCCCGTTTGGCGCCCTTCGGGTACGGAACTTGACCGCCTTGCACACTGTTTTACCACTAACTACCACACGGAGGCGCCCGAAACAAATGCCACATAGAAACGGGTCACCCATCCAATACCTGTCTCAGCCAGATGTTGCCGAACCCGCCCGCTTACATCCGGCCACGGACGTTATTCACATAAAAACACAACATTATGTATATTCGCGCGATTTTTCCGTGGCCACACTGAGACTACTACAGGGTGTCTGGTCTGTTTAAAATGAGGGTGCTCTTGTAGCGGGTGTTATTTATTTTTTCATGTAATTACAGATTTTATTGTAGGTTCGCTCTTTAGAACACTTTATTAGCTGACCTTAATATAGTCATTATACGAAGTGCTTAGTTCGAAAAGATTGGTATTCTGAAAAAGAAATCTATTACATTTTTACACATGTCATCATCATCAGTATCACATAGAGATTCCCCAATTAGGAGGAGGAGGAAGGAAACTAACCTACAGTCTATTCGTGATAAGAATGCAGTGAAATTTAAATTTAAATCTGTTAACACACACTCACAGGACAGGACACAACTTTCGCGTACGAAAGTTTGCCTTCAACTGGTCACTGTGAACTTGGCTTGTAATTGGAAACGATTTGATTGGTAACGGGGCGTGGCTAGGCCGCCGGACAGTGATGACTTTACTGCATTCTTATCACGAATAGACTATACAGCCCTTCATGTCCATTCCGGGTAGTGCTAACGAGCAACTCAACAATAGGCTTGTGGCCAAAGTAATCCAATAAATCTAGGAACAAGTCTTAAGTTGAAGCATTCTGTACAAAATGGCTTGACAATCTCAGAATTGTATATTTCCAGCAGATATATTTTATAAAGTCAATTTTGTGTAAAAAAAGACAGCATTTGATGGCACTTTTACATGACGTCATTTTGTTGTTATTTCATAGAACTCTCTCAACAAAAGTTCTGTTTTGACATTTCATAAAAAGTATCTATTTTGACTTGACAGGCCACAAGCGTTCTGCGGGTTACTATCAACTCTTATAGCAGGACCTAAACCGGGCAGTTTTTCTTTTTCAATACTAAAATGTTATGAATTTGTATTAAAAGAGCAGAACTGCCCGGTTTAGGCCCTGCTTTAAGGGTTGATAGTAACCCACCTGTCCAAATATGCAGTTAAATCTACAACACCATTGGCAAAATGAACCTAAGTCACAGATTAATAAAGAGTCCTAAGTTGTTCGACCGCGGCCGCCGACGCCGCCGCCGCCATTGATTAAGAAAATCAATTTGAAAGCGATCGGAGATACAGAATAGACGTAACCCTTTCTGAAAGAGCAATCAAATGTAAGAAGCGAATAATCGTAGTAGTAGTAGTAATTGATTAAAAAAGCGGCACGTGATTGGCTGTAATCTGTAATTAGTTTGACAAGAGTTTAACAAGTTGTTACAGCCAATTTTTCTTTCAGGAAAGCGGGAGTCTCGTCGCCTAAGTTCAGTTAAATAATTCAGACGGGGCGCGGCGGAAAGATCTGGAAACTGGAAACGTCTATTTTCTGAGACACCCGGTGTGTGTCGTTAACGAGTTTTTAGTGATGTGATCGAGATTATTATCGATTATTATTAGGTAGGTATCGATAGTTATGGTCACAATTTGTAAGTTTTCTAGACGACTGCAAGAACACAGCTTTTTCAAAATCGACACTGCGATTCATTTACCGACGTCAGACGGCCTCGTTTAGACGTTGAGACTTGGTTTGCTGGAAGAGAACTCTTATAAAGGATAAGCTCACTTTTGTACACTACTTGATGGTACTTCATTTTTTCCCATTTCAATTTCAATTTCTTTTGTTTAGTTAGGTACCTATAGCCAATACTATTGCAATTTTCTTTTCCAATTTCATACATACGCACGTCGTCGTGTAGCAAGAGGTATCTCATGATTATTAACGAAATAAGAAAAACTTATGAGAGTTAATCCTGGCCGTCTACAAACCAAAAAAGAAGTAAAATCTTCATCGATACCACCCTACTTGATATTAAACCTCCTTGCTCAATAAAGTCTCATCCAGAACAAACGCTAGATAAGTTCTCGATTTGAATGCAGCGCGCGTCCGTGCCGGCGCGTTCGAATTTTGAATATTTACAACAATACACACACCTACTGAGGGCGTGCTGGCTGAAAAGTTAACATCGGATTTATTGAAACTGCCATGAGAAACAAAATGGAGTAGGGGATTTGGCGACAATCGTAAAAAAAACGTTGTAGGTGTGTATTTTTGTTCAAATTATCCGATTTGATGCCAAGTAAGAAGAAAGGACACACTTATTTAACCATTATTTTCAGTCATTGAATTTACATCATTTGACGGCTCATAGTCATACTACATCATAATCATATGATAACCCATAATATTTTGCATCTGCAGTGAAACATATTGCTATCATACACGCACAGTAAGTAAATAGTGAAATAAATGATATAAACATATAGCCCCACAACAAAACCTAGCCGATTAAATATCAAAAATCGGTTAAGTGCGGGTCGGTATCGCACACGAAGGGTACCGTACCATCGTACAACAAATCAAAAGCACTCAAAACAATAAAAAAATAAACAAAAAGAAAATTTAAAAAGTTTATGCCTTCACGAGATTTGAACCGACGACCTCCGGATTGAGAGTCTACATCATACCGGCTGAGCTACCACAACCATGTGGGTTGACGCGAAATATCGTGAAATATGCTATCATATTTAAATATGTAGTATATGTGTCTATGATATGGTTGCTATGACAATAAATAAACAGTTTCAGTCCAGATCTCCATTTTGAAATGCGTAAGTGTATCTAAACACGTCTCTTGTATCGGGGCCCCCTTCAATTTGCAATATCTCTCGTATTTCAGTATTTGTGGTTGGTGCGGCAACAGATATACACATTCTGTGAAAATTTCAGCTTTCTAGCTATTACGGTTCGTGCAGACGGACCCGGTGACAGACAGGACGGACGGACGGACGGACAGACGGACAGCGAAGTCTCAGTAATAGGGGCCCGTTTGGCACCCTTCCGGTACGGTACCCTAAAAAGTGGAAACATTTAGAAAAAGTTTGTAAACATTTACAAGGCCTGTTTGGACTCCTTAGTAGACACCGTGAAGGTTGCATATCTTTGGACCTGCTTTACTTCCTTCCCATAACAAGGTTTAGTTAGTTTAGTTAACAACGTTATATTTTCGAATGCTCTAAACGGCAATAATGTAGGAAGCGTGTGTTCGAAGTTAGAAGTCCGCCTATTAGGGTTGCGTAGGATTAGGCTTAAGTGAACCCATGCAAAGGCTCTGTTCAATCCTTCATTTGAATTTTGTCATTTCGTAATTCGTAATTTCTTTATTGTACTCACATGACAGTAAAAATCGCTTAACATAGAAAAAATATGTACAAAGGCGAGCTTATCTGTAATAATAATAAGAGATTTCTTCCAGCTAACCATTTTGGGTAGGAGACGGAGATGGTAGGTAAGGGGAAGAATTGCATTTCTTATTATTGCGTACAAAATAAGCAATATTTTTCATTGCAGATGTAAAATGTATGGGTTTTGACTTTTTGAACTATTCAAAGTTAAATCACACGCTGAAAAGACTATTAAAACGAGTACATTAGTCATTTAATGGGTGTTGAAGGTTTATTTTATTTAAGTCCCTGTATAAAAATATATTGGATGGATAGATAAATATATGCCACACAATATACTACAACTAAGTTTGCCACCCGCATGTAAACAAATATTGGAAAGGAAAGTAAGGGGTCCGAACATTATTGTATGGTGTGTGGGATACTATGCAGTATATATACTACTACTTACTTGCATACCCTAAAATTTCGTGTTTTCGTGTTACCTATAAAACATATTGTTATGTCCATCGATCGAAATTTTAATGACAAACTACAAATATTATTTGACATAATTGAAACAATAATTGAAACAAAAAGTAAACTTTAGAAAAAACCGACTTCCACAAACCCTATTTGATTAGATTGAGTTTAATACAAACTGTAACCCCTTATCCCCCCCCCCCCTTGGGGAATTAATTTTGTCAAATCCCACATCAGTGCTACCCCACGCTACTAAGGAACCCCTGTACAAAGTTTCATGGCTCTAGGTCCACCGGTTTAGGCTATGTATGCGTTGACTGCCCGTCAGCCACGCATTGTATTTGTACCTAGTATTGGTGGCCATATGTGGTCTTCATCAGCAGTTCCGCATCACAATATTATGCTTACCATGTGCATTTGCACGAGTTATTATGAAAAACACAAAAATCACTATAGGTCTGCCTATAATATTTGAAGAGTTCCCTCGATTTCTCCAGGATCTCATCATCAGATCCTGACCTGGTGTCAATGGGACCAATGGGAAGGTAAACCCTTTCAAACAAAAAAAATATTTCCAAATCGGTCCATCCGTCTCGGCGCAATCGGGGAACAGACATAAAAAAAAAAAAAAAATATCCGGACGAATTGTAAACCTCCTCCTTTGGGAAGTCGGTTAAAAAGTAAACTTTAGAAAAAGCCGACTTCCACAAACCCTATTTGATTAGATTGAGTTTAATACAAACTGTAACCCCTTAACCCCCCCCCCCCCCCCTTGGGGGACTTAATTTTGTCAAATCCCATCTCAGTGCTACCCCACGCTACTAAGGAACCCCTGTACAAAGTTTTATGGCTGTAGGTCCACCAGTTTAGGCTATGCTACTATTATCTCTTCTGTGGCTATGAGTTGCCTGCCCGTTAGCCACGCATTGTATTTGTACCTAGTATTGAGCAGTTCCGGTGGCCATATGTGGTCTTCATCAGCAGTCCCGCATCACAATATCATGCTTACCGTGAGTAAATGCACGAGTTATTACTAAAAACACAAAAATCACTATAGGTCGGCCTATATTATTTGAAGAGTTCCCTCGATTTCTCCAGGATCCCATCATCAGATCCTGACCTGGTGTCAATGGGACCAGTGGGAAGGTAAACCCTTTCAAACAAAAAAATAATTTTCCAAATCGGTCCATCCGTCTAGGCGCTATCGGGGAACATACAAAAAAAATAAAAAAATATCCGGACGAATTGTAAACCTCCTCCTTTGGGAAGTCGGTTAAAAATATCATAAATAGTGGGATTTCTGAGATAATTTGTTTCGAATATGTAATGTATCGAATATTTGTTTATTTATCCCAGAAAGGTTCCATGTTCTTTCGGTTTTAATCAAAAACAACTGAATTTTTGTGACTTTAGCCTACATACATTATTTTAAATACCGGATACATCAAACCAAGTAAGATGTTCATGGTCAACTTAACACGGAACCCACAGCACCTCAATAACATTCTCACATTACCCTCAGTCAGTTAACGAGCTCATGTGAACTACATACCAGCATGTCCTATTTGTTCATTCAATTAAACGATACTTCGATGCATCAGTAGTGAGTCAATAATTTTAAGATGTTTGTTGTAGACTCTTCTCTTGAGGGTTTCTTATTAGCTATTTTTAACCGACTTCACAAAAGGAGGAGGTTTATTTACGATTCGTCGGGATATTTTTTTTATGTATGTGCACCGATTACGCCTAGACGGATGGACCGATTTGGAAATATATTTTTTAACCGACTTCCCAAAGGAGGAGGTTTACAATTCGTCCGTATGTTTTTTTTTTATGTCCACACCCCGATAGCGCCTAAACGGATGGACCGATTTGGAAAATTATTTTTTTGTTTGAAAGGGTTTACCTTCCCATTGGTCCCATTGACACCAGGTCAGGATCTGATGATGGGATCCTGGAGAAATCGAGGGAACTCTTCAAATATTATAGGCAGACCTATAGTGATTTTTGTGTTTTTCATAATAACTCGTGCAAATGCACATGGTAAGCATAATATTGTGATGCGGAACTGCTGATGAAGACCACATATGGCCACCAGATCTGCTCAATACTAGGTACAAATACAATGCGTGGCTGACGGGCAGGCAACGCATAGCCTAAACTGGTGGACCTAGAGCCATAAATTTCATTTCATTTCATTTCATTTCATTTCATAATCAAATAGGGTTTGTGGAAGTCGGTTTTTTCTAAAGTTTACTTTTTGTTTCAATTAAGTATTGTATTTTTGTTTGAAAGGGTTTACCTTCCCATTGACACCAGGTCAGGATCTGATGATGGAGAAATCGAGGGAACTCTTCAAATATTATAGGCAGACCTATTAGAGATTTTTGTGTTTTTCATAATAACTCGTGCAAATTCACATGGTAAGCATAATATTGTGATGCTAAACTGATAATGAGGAACACACTTGGCCACCAGAACTGCTCAATACTAGATACAAATACAATCTACAATGCGTGGCTGACGGGCAGGCAACGCATAGCCTAAACCGG
Organism: Argyresthia albistria; assembly: GCA_963457715.1. Classification (NCBI taxonomy): domain Eukaryota; kingdom Metazoa; phylum Arthropoda; class Insecta; order Lepidoptera; family Argyresthiidae; genus Argyresthia; species Argyresthia albistria. The sequence continues at coordinate 5,180,544 of OY735281.1, forward strand.
TGGACCTAGAGCCATGCAACTTTGTACAGGGGTTCCTTATGTAGCGTAGGGTAGCACTAGAATGGGATTTGACGAAATTAATTCCCCAAGGGGGGAGGGGGGGAATAGGGGGTTACAGTTTGTACTAAACTCAAAAAGCACTTGACATTGTTTTCTAATCAAATAGGGTTTGTGGTTTTTTTTTTTTAAGTTTTACTTTTTGTTTCAATTATTGTATGAGGTTGAGTAGTTTGAAAAGTATCGGCTTCGGCAAAACACCAGCGGGTTAGAAGCGGGTCTGTTGTCGTGTCAATACAGTGCTACATGGATGTTTTGGCACGTGGCCAAGGGTCGGAACTAACGCAATCGATCCAATCACTCAATCTATCAATGTTGCAGTGGCGCCCCCCTGTCGGTGTCAACTAAGTGCCAAAACATCTATATAGCATTGTACATGTGTTGTCAATGTTATCAAATGTACAGCTTTCCAATAATCTTTTGGCGTGCGGTGACAGGTGTAACTAACGCTTGATGACCAAGGTGTTGATGACGTTTGTTGCATTATATTGCGTAGAACTGGCGCCCTCCTGAAAACTACACAACCAGCCAAAAGATCGCGATCGTTGGAAGACTTTATCGGCAAATGCTGCCACACTGATACAATTCAATACTTCTTTGACAGGGGATCAAGATTCAGTATTATTAATTTGTCGTGTTTTTTAGGGTTCCGTACCCGAAGGGTGCCAAACGGGACCCTATTACTGAGACTTCGCTGTCCGTCCGTCCGTCCGTCCGTCCGTCTGTCTGTCACCAGGCTGTAGCTCATGAACTAGACAGTTGAAATTCTCGCAGATGATGTATTTCTGTTGCCGCTATAACAACAAATACTAAAAATCAAAAGAAATTTAATATTAAGGGGGCTCCCATACAACAAACGTGTTTTTTTTTGCTAATTTTTGCTCGATATTGATAATGGTAGCAGACGCTTAAAATGTTCACAATATATTGAGTATATATTGTACTTAAAAAATAAATAATTAAATTAAAATTAAATTAATATTTAGGGGGGCTCCCATACATTTTTTTTTTGTGGTTTTTTATAGATAATGGTACGGAACCCTTCGTGCGCGAGTCCGACTCGCACTTGGCCGGTTATTATTCTTCATAACCTACCTGCGGGCGGCGATGGGCAAACCCCCTGTCAAGCAGAATAGAGTATTGAATCACTGACTAAAAGTGAGCACAGGCCCCCGATTCTCGCGCTATCGAGTTCATCTCCCCAGTCGAGATATCGGTTTTGATACCGCTTAAATCCGTTGAAAATGATCTCGATTTATATTTATTTCGATCTCGGTTAGTCGAAAGGCTAGTCGTAAGAATAGCTTTTTCTTATTTTTGATAGAGATTTCGGTATCTCAAAATCGATATTTCAACCATGGACATGATCTCGCTAGCGCCAGAATTGCGCCACTGTTGTGACATTGCCACTCCGTATGAGAAAAGGCGTGACGTTGTTATTTACGTATTTAGTTTTCCGCACAAAGAACTCATCTCACGTCCCACGGCAGAAGCACAGCTGCGAAGGAAACACAAGTTTATGGTAATATTCGTTAAATAATAGAGAAGGTCCGTATTAAGGCGCCCGTCCAGCTAAAATGCCCAACAGATTGAGTTATTCCAGCAGATTGAGACACTTTCTGAATCCAGAAAAAATATATGTTATAAAATAGTCCCTTTCCTAAAAATTTAGTGTTTGAAAAGATCATAATGTCATCATAAAGTATATGAAAAAAAATATAAACGAATAGTCCTTTTTTACCTAAATCGAGTTATTCCAGCAGTTCTACGAGGAATATTGGTTTGATTCTTGTGTCTAAAAATAGGTAATCGAAATATCTTAAAGTTTAGTGTTTAACATTTTAGAATTAATCGGTGATTTCGAATCAATCTACATTTTATCACTTGCGCTGAAATAAATTGCATGCGGGTATGCGCGAAGGCGACGGGAGGCATTACCGCTTAGGCTCTCGAAGGGAGAGGTTGTGTCGCTCGTCTCAATAAAAGTCAGTCATAAAATAATTGCTACGCGGCATCGTCATGGCATAATAAAATACGGTTTTTCCTCCTCAAAAGTAGCCAAGGCCTAAAAAATTTATGGGATTCGTCTTGATACTCCTGAAAATTGGTAGTACGGTGTCTTACTGGTAGTCAGTAGGATTGAAATAGTAGTTTATGAAACTGTTCCATAATGAGGGGTATTAAAACACGAGTGGGTGTTTTTGATAGTATCCCACGAGAGTTTTAAACCTAGTTATGTGTAGTTTCACACCATGTTTAGTTCATACACTATTTATCTACTCTCATACTCATCTCATTAGGTTCGTTGTGACAAGTCCTTTAGGAATATGGTGCCATCGAGCTAATCTGAATTTGGAGTTCATTTTGTAAAATGGGTATGGTTTTCGAGGTATTTTAGGGTTCTAGTGACGAATTAGGGGTCCATTTTGCATTTCCAGATGGCTGCCGAGCCAAATTTCTATTTTGCAATATGGGTATGGCGTAGTATCGGGTATTAGCTTACTTTTTGTTCGGGTTCCGTACCCGAAGGGTGCCAAACGGGACCCTATTACTGAGACTTCGCTGTCCGTCTGTCCGTCCGTCCGTCCGTCCGTCCGTCCGTCCGTCTGTCACCAGGCTGTATCTCATGAACCGTGGTAGCTAGACAGTTGAAATTTTCACAGATGATGTATTTCTGTTGCCGCTATAACAACAAATACTAAAAATCAAAAGAAATTTAATATTAAGGGGGGCTCCCATACAACAAACGTGATTTTTTTGCTCATTTTTGCTCGATATTGATAATGGTAGCAGGTAGACGCTTAAAATGTTCACAATATATTTCAATTTATTTCAATTATTCATAATAACTCGTGTATTTACTCATGATAAGCATAATGATATTGTGATGCGGAACTGATAATGAAGACCACATATGGCCACCAGACCTGCTCAATACTAGGTACAAATACAATGCGTGGCTGACAGGCAGGCAACGCATAGCCTAAACCGGTGGACCTAGAGCAATGAAACTTTGTACAGAGGTTCCTTAGTAGCGTGGGGTAGCACTGAGATGGGATTTGACAAAATAATTCCCCAATTGGGGATTAGGAGTTACAGTTTGTATTAAACTCAATCTAATCAAATAGGGTTTGTGGAAGTCGGTTTTTTCTAAAGTTTACTTTTTGTTTCAATTATTATTCCAAATTACCTGCACAATCAATACAACGTAAATGCCCGCACGATCATATGCCAATATTCGAATCAGTTCTTAGTATCAGCAATGGCTCGGATTGTTATCGTTTTGGGCCAGCACTGAGTAACACAAGTGATCCAAGTTCGATCCTCACGGACTGGGATCCTCCAATTCTCTAGGACACACTCACTAAAATTACTTGACAATATTAGCTCCGAAGCTCTTACGCGGTTGCCATAGATTCCATTTTCGAACTCACTTTTGAATTAGTTCACCAGTACATTAAAATAATTCAAAAGTCAGTTCGAAAATGGAATCTATGGCGTCCGCATAAGAGCTGTCAAACTTAATATTGTCAAGTAATTTTAGTCAGTGTAACCTAGAGAATCGACCACATTATTAGCTCCGACGCTCTTACGCGGTTGCCATAGATTCCATTTTCGAACTCACTTTTGAATTAGTTCATCAGTACATTAAAATAATTCAAAAGTCAGTTCGAAAATGGAATCTATGGCGTCAGTATAAGAGCTGTCAAACTTAATATTGTCATGTAATTTTAGTCAGTGTAACCTAGAGAATCGACCACATTATCACTTTTTCATTCTTTGCTCAGCGTTGTCTGACTGAGTGCTGCCGTCTCTATATCAGCGGAGATCAGAAGAAACTTTATAAGGTTGACAGTGGCGCCCCTAGCGGTCGTCCTAAGCAACTTTACACAATGAACAACATGTGCTATGCCTGCCAAGCTGAGATAAAAGTTGATAAAAAAAAGTCGCCGCCATCTTGAACATTTTTGTTACTCAACCGATTTGCTTCAAAATCGATATCTGAAGATGCGGTTGGAATCCAATCATGATTCTGAAGTCAAATATTAAAAAAAGTCGCCGCCATCTTGAACTTTTTTGTTACTCAACCGATTTGCAACAAAATCGATATCTGAGGATGCGGTTGGAGTCCAATCATGATTCTGAAGTCAAATATAAAAAAAGTCGCCGCCATCTTGAACTTTTTTGTTACTGAACCGATTTGCTTCAAAATCGATATCAGAGGATGCGGTTGGAGTACAATCATGATTCTGAAGTCAAATATAAAAAAGTCGCCGCCATCTTGAACTTTTTTGTTACTGAACCGATTTGCTTCAAAATCGATATCTGAGGATGCGGTTGGAATCCAATCATGATTCTGAAGTCAAATATTAAAAAAGTCGCCACCATCTTGAACTTTTTTGTTACTGAACCAATTTGCTTCAAAATCGATATCTGAGGATGCGGTTGGAGTACAATCATGATTCTGAAGTCAAATATTAAAAAAGTCGCCGCCATCTTGAACTTTTTTGTTACTCAACCGATTTGCTTCAAAATCGATATCTGAGGATCCGGTTGGAGTCCAATCATGATTCTGAAGTCAAATATTAAAAAAATCGCCGCCATCTTGAAATATTTTGTAACCGAACCGATTTGCTTCAAAATCGATATCTGAGGATCCGGTTGGAGTCCAATCATGATTCTGAAGTCAAATATCAAAAAAGTCGCCGCCATCTTGAACTTTTTTGTTACTGAACCCTAAAATACCTCAAAATCTACACCAATATTGCAAAATTAAAATTTGGCGCAGCGGCCATCTTGAAATGCAAAATGGAATTTATATTCGTCACTAAAACCCCAAAATACCTCGAAAATCATACCCGTATTGCAAATTAGAAATTTGGCGCGGTGACCATCTTGAAATGCAAAATGGACCCCTAATTCGCCACAAGAACCCTAAAATACCTCGAAATCTATACCAATATTGCAAAATTAAAATTTGGCGCAGCGGCCATCTTGAAATGCAAAATGGACTTTATATTCGTCACTAGAACCCCAAAATACCTCGAAAACCATACCCATATTGCAAATTAGAAATTTGGCGCGGTGGCCATCTTGAAATGCCAAATGGACCCCTAATTCGTCACTAGAACCCTAAAATACCTCGAAAACCATACCCATATTGCAAAATAGAAATTTGGCGCAGCGGCCATCTTGAAATGCAAAATGGACTGTATATTCGTCACTAGAACCCCAAAATACCTCGAAAAACATACCCATATTGCAAAACAGAAATTTGGCGTGGCAGCCATCTTGAAATGCAAAATGGACCCCTAATTCGTCACTAGAACCCTAAAATATTTCGAAAACCATACCCATATTGCAAAGTAGAAATATGGCGCAGCGGCCTTCTTGAAATGCAAAATGGACTGTATATTCATCACGAGAACCCTAAAATACCTCGAAAACCATACCCATATTGCAAAATTTAAATTAGGCGCGGTGGCCATCTTGAAATGCAAAATGGACTCTATATTCGTCACTAGAACCCCAAAATACCTCGAAAACCATACCCATATTGCAAATTAGAAATTTGGCGCGGTGGCCATCTTGAAATGCCAAATGGACCCCTAATTCGTCACTAGAACCCTAAAATACCTCGAAAACCATACCCATATTGCAAAACAGAAATTTGGCGCGGCAGCCATCTTGAAATGCAAAATGGACCCCTAATTCGTCGAAAACCATACCCATATTGCAAAATAGAAATTTGGCGCAGCGGCCATCTTGAAATGCAAAATGGACTGTATATTCGTCACTAGAACCCTAAAATACCTCGAAAACCATACCCATATTGCAAAATTTAAATTAGGCGCGGTGGCCATCTTGAAATGCAAAATGGACTCTATATTCGTCACTAGAACCCCAAAATACCTCGAAAACCATACCCATATTGCAAAACAGAAATTTGGCGCGGCAGCCATCTTGAAATGCAAAATGGACCCCTAATTCGTCACTAGAACCCCAAAATACCTCGAAAACCATACCCACATTACAAAATTTAAATTAGGCGCGGTGGCCATCTTGAAATGCAAAATGGACTCTATATTCGTCAATAGAACCCCAAAATACCTCGAAAACCATACCCATATTGCAAAACAGAAATTTGGCGCGGCAGCCATCTTGAAATGCAAAATGGACCCCTAATTCGTCACTAGAACCCCAAAATACCTCGAAAACCATACCCATATTGCAAAATTTAAATTTGATATCACATAGCAATAGCTATAGCGGGGCTTAAAATACCAGTTTGAAGCCGGTGCGGCAGAAAACTTCAAAATCTGACTTCAGAATCATGAATATACTCCAATCGCATCCTTAGATATCGATTTTGAAGCAAATCAGACCAATAACTAAAAAGTTCAAGATGGCGGTGACTTTTTTCAAAATCTGACTTCAGAATTATGATTCGACTCTAACCGCATTCCTAGATATCGATTTTGAAACAAATCCGTCTACAGTCTATTCGTGATAAGAATGTTGTGAAATTAAAATTAAAATGGACAGGACACAACCGTCGCGTTTGAAAGTTTGCCTTCAACCGGTCACTGTGAACTTGGCTTGATAAGAGGAAACGATTTGATTGGTTACGGGGCGTGGCCATTATTAATCTGTGGCGTGGCTAAGCCGCCGGACAGTGATGACTCCACTTCATTCTTATCACGAATAGACTATAGTTACAAAAAGTTCAAGATGGCGGCAACTTTTTTCTAAATCTGACTACAGAATCATGATTGGACTCCAACCGCATTCTTAGAATCGATCTTGAAGCAAATCGGCCTAGTACCTACATTACAAAAAAGATCAATATGGCGGCGACTTTTTTCAAAGTCTGACTTTAGAATCATAATTGGACTCCAACCAGATCTTCAGGTATCGATTTTGAAGCAAATCAGACCAGTAACGAAAATGTTCAAGATGGCGGCGACTTTTTGTCGGCGGCGATAAAAGTGTGTAGGAGGCGCCGCCACAGGAACGCCAACTTATACTTGCCACTCTGTTGCACGATTGTGAATAACAATCGCTAAGCCACTCGATTGTAGAAATCATTCAAAGTATTCGAATAATCCTAAAACAATCGATAATCGAGGTAGTCGTGAAGCGTGAGCTGCGTGAGTGGTTTCATTCGTTTTGATATTCGATAGTTTTATGCTCATGTAAAAGTAAACTCTATGCTCTGAGAAAAAGTATCTAATTTTGTGTGGAAAATTCTATCAGAAAACCATCGAAATTCATGAATACTACCTAACGGAAACAACTACCTACCAAACGGAAACATTGTCACATGTTAGTTCTAGGTAACCAGTCATGAACTCTCTTAGCACATATCATAAGTTGCTCATCCTTATGAATATAGATATAATCATCTAAAAAGAACGCTGCAGTGGTAGGCGATTTACGCCAATTTGTCCATGCAGGTAAGGACGCTATTGCCATGCATATTACCACATTCTTTTCCGCAAATTACACCAGTGTACCCATACATATAAGGAAGCTATTGCCATGCACCGCTCCATCGCCTCCAGCGTTTTTAGGGTTCCGTACCCGAAGGGTGCAAAACGGGACCCTATTACTAAGACTTCGCTGTCCGTCTGTCACCAGGCTGTATCTCATAAACCGTGGTAGCTAGACAGTTGAAATTTTCACAGATGATGTATTTCTGTTGCCGCTATAACAACAAATACTAAAAAACAAAAGAAATTTAATATTAAGGGGGGCTCCCATACAACTAACGTGTTTTTTTTGGGGGTTTTATAGATAATAGTACGGAACCCTTCATGCGCGAGTCCGACTCGCACTTGGCCGGTTATTTTATGTGACGCAAAGTATACTTATATCCAAGATGTTTTCCTAAAAAAGCGTCATATTACAATAAAACATCACTCGGTAATACGCATAGCAGTTAGTAGATCAAATAGGTTATATATAATTCAGACTGTCTTCCTAAATGGAAACGGGGCGTAATGCTTTGATATATTTTAATTTGAACAATAGGTACGTCCATACATGTTTTATTTATTTATTGAACAAAAATCCACAGCTATACATAAAATTAAACAAAAATTTTGATTTAATAAGTCAATTGAAGATTTCACTATGTAAAAAGTCAATTATGAACAAGTGAGGTTTACATTTCAAGAGACAGGTAGTCAGGTACATACATAAACAATAAAATCTGATGTTTAGGTGGGGTAGGTACATGTATCTAGATCATAATCTTATAATTATCATTGACACGCACTAGCATACCGTTGTTCTGAAACTTTGGTTTCCGGCGTCGCGATCTCGTGATGCGGGATGAGGCATGGCTGCGCGGCGGGAAAAGCTAGGCCACGCCCAAACCATGAAAAAATCTGGCAACCCCCAGAGCCTTAAGAAACAAATTCGAATTTGCCTGTAGACGCTCCATGGAATTGTACGTGGAAAGGGTAAATGTTGTTGTAGGGATGGGGATAGAATCGATGGACATGTATCGATTCTATGTAACCGGGTACGCAGGGGCACAGGCCTTTCAGGTGTTCATATGTATTAACTGACCATCCATTGCCTAACCTTATCTTGGCAAATAAAAATCTTTATCCCTTTATCTCTCTTTACCGGGACACGAGTGAGATTAAGCCGTACTATACTATCGATAATTTTGATTTATTATGTTCTTTCATCTTGTGTCCAGCTGTCCAGTCCAGGTTAGAACGAGCAACAAGTTATATCACCATGAGTTTTATAAAGCGGACTTTACCGAAGTACAATTTACTGTTCATATATACACCGTCAGGCGTCAAATTAAGTTAATAAAATGTTATTGATGTGGATAGTTTTTCGTCAATTTTGCAGAAAAAACTGGAAAAATATAAATTAAGAAAGATCTATCCGTCCATCGACTGGGCGGGAATTTTAAATTTTGGCTGTTATCTCAACTTTGTGATTTTTTATCAAATTGTCGAATTTGACAATGTGTTGGCAAATGTGAACACTGTTTCACGAATGAATATCCTAAAATAAAGCAATCGTTTTCACACCCTTGTCGAAATTCGTGTTAAAATGAATTTACACAAGTATATATACAATTCAATGCTTTATTCTAAGTTATTGGTACATATCAAGACATGTAACAGTGTTTTTCTACCAACAACGGCTTGAATCAAATGGATAAACAGTATCACGGTTTATTCACAAAGTTGAAAAAATAGCCAAAATTTAAAATTCCCGCCCAGACCGTGACGTTTCACCTTAATAGATAAGTACAAACCATAGGTAAGTAACACGATAACGAGTTTACGAGCTTATCTCAAAAGATACCTATCGACATCGACATACCGACCACGCCCCACCCCTACCCCAGGAGGGTAGCTCGAACATTTCCATGTGGGTCGCATAAAAATAACATTTTCGCCCTGCCCGCCCCGCAAGCACATCTGCTCAAATATTGAGTAGGCGACCTGCATTCTGCTCGCACTCAACTCCTTTGTTGGCGTAACAGATCAAATATGTAGGCTATTTATTGAGTTTTTCGCTGGTTCTGCGTTTTCAAATAGGATGGGTAAGTAATGGTTTCATTAATGGTTCGCCGACACATCTTATACAACAATACTCGTAGTTCGCCATTGTTCGGTCGTTCGAGCGGTGTGCTTCTGCGAGTGAAGGGGTTAAACATGAAATGTTTACGGTTATACGGGGATAAGAACGTCAGTTAAAACAGCTAATTGAGGTGGTCACAACCATGTCTGTGCCACCCCCTAGGGGAAAATGGCTATAACTATTTGTTTATAATTAGTTTACGTATTCCAGGAAAATGCAAGTCGAAAAACTCACGAAAAAAAAAGGAACAACCCACTTGATTCTGTAATTTTGCATCCCCTATTCAGAGGGTGAACGCTGACGCCACCGTCCCTCAGATCCGTTCCAATTTTGTATTCGAATTTGGAATAGCTTCCGATTGCACTTTACGAAAAGAGGAAGAAATGTAGATGGCCTCTTTTTGAGACTGTTCCATGTCATTTGTTTCTTGGTCAAAAAAAAACTGAATGTTTGTTTTAATAACCCGCGTTTTGTTTATCTATCAGGGATATTTATTTCACAATTTTCGGTAGTTTTGAGTGAGGTAGGTGGGTGGGTACCGAAGGGGAAAAGAGGCGTGGGCAGGAGGAAGTGGTGACTCCGCAACATCAGGGAATGGACGGGAGTGGCCATGGTCAATGGTCATAGAACAGCTGACGCGCTTGGCGAAGAACAGAGAGAAGTAAGTATAGAGCCAGGGAGCACATATCCCGTGGAGAGCGCGTAGACATATTTTCCTTTGAAACACAACTCACCAATTTACGGGCGGCGGGGGACGAGGTAAGAGAGCTGTGATTGGTCAGCCGCTGCGAAACTGTCTGGCGGCCCTTCATCGTACATAGGTTGCAAACGTTGAATACAACTAATGTTTGGCGTGGCGACCGCATTTCCCCGCAGGCGCAGTCAATTGGATATATAGTCTCTGAATCGAGCTGACCGCCAATCCCAAGTAGTGGATAGGCACCATAAGGAAGGTATGTTGATGTGCTGATGGCTGTACCTTCTAAATTTTGTACATTGAAGGCTTTTTAATAAACGCCTAATTGGCAGACAACGGAGGTTCACCTTTATAATATCTAATAAGGGTGGGTAGCGTCGCGCGAAACCATGACGGAAATCTTTAGAACCTTAATGCAATGAGATAAAGTCGAACAGTGGAACATAGAGTCTATATTCGAGTGTACATTTCTGTTGTAATAAGTGGAGTTTTCACCCAGTTATGCAAGGTTTCGGGGTACGTTTATTATAATTAGTTGAAAGAATAAGGCTCGGCTTCGCCAGCCGCAAGAACGGTTGAGAAGTGGGCCTAAAAAGGAAACGGGAATTGTTCAAATTAACTTCAGAAAATCAAGCGATCGAGGTTTCCTGCCCGTTTTCACAAACTATCCCTAAGTTCCACCTAACTAGGGAAACCCTAGCTTAAGTCAAAACCTAAACAATCCCCTGTCTTAAATTCGTTTTCACCGTACAAAGAAACACCTTGTTAGCGGCTACCTACTCAGGCGACGGTTTGTCTCTGGTCTAGTGCTGTACAACGGATAAATTAACCGGTAAACACATTTTTATGTGTTTTTCTTAAATTCAATGGACAATTTAGCTACTACCTACTTATGCTTTTATTACACATTCCATTTTGATTCAGCAAGCAATAAATAGAAATTATGTTGAAAATTTATCACTGTATGGTGAATGGCTGAATGGTGGTTAGACATTAACATAAAAGTTAAAAAAAAACTGTCGAGGGAATGGAGGGAATGTATGATGGTGTTTTCTGATCTGAATTGCTCGCTCAATTATATTGCGTGCTGTGTCCTCTATTCGTAGTTAATCTTTCTTTATATGCGAAAACAAAATAATAACGGCAGAAAAGAAGAAGCTATCCCAAATTTTTCCATTTTACTAAGAAGTAAACAAGTTCTGACAGCTAAGTAACTGTCTCTTAGCGTTAGAAGCTCGATATTCGGCCTCCTAAATTTAGGAGGACTTCTAGTAGCGTAGGTGACACTTAAACCTTGGTGAAAGCAAAACAAGCAGTAGGTAGCCCCTAAAATGCGATAAGAGTCCCCTAAAAGATAGGGAATGGCGGTGAAATCGGGCATTATTCCCAGTGTTTCGCTGACGTTTCTGTGTTACTAGTTCCCAGAGTATATCCGGCCACATAAAGTCCGAGCGATGTAAAGACAAAGATTCTACATAATTCGAATACACACAGCGAAAGCCTCAAAATTATGTCAACATTGACATGACGCAAAACATGATCAATTTATCATTATTTTGAAACTGGTTGTGTAGATAGATATTACAGATTCTGATATGCTTATTTCTTCATCTCCATCTTGATTGCTGGGCTTACAAACATTTGATGCATAAGGATGCTTATTAGTTACTGTAGACTGTAGTATGGGATCAATGAAACTCTTTGCTAGCTGCACTTTCTTACTCCATGGTGGGGCCGGCCGGCCGGTTCAAATATAATTAGATTAGAGTAATCGAAACATCTCTCATTTCGTAGCTCGGATCTTGGAGGACCGAGTCATATCTCATTTCTTAGTTCGGATCTTGGAGGAAGGAAGTAAACAAAGAGTTCATTGATCTGAGGCTCGGATTTAGGCCATAGGCCATAGGTAAAAAAGGCTCGAAACGTTTTCAGCCCAACAACGGGCCATGAGTCTTTCCCAATTTCTCGTGTCTCGCATGCCGTAAATCCTCGGTTAACATTATTAAACCACTGTCCATAACTCCCCGCCGCCGCCAATTATACCGGCCGCAGGGCGTCACTTGCAAGTAATGGCGGACGCTCCCGCCTTTTTCGCTGTCACGGCACTTTTTTCGCGGGAAAGGCAAGAATTTTCGTTTCGTTCCGCCACCGTTACGTCGCAGGATTTTTGTAAGAGAATATTTGTGTGCGAATTTTTGTGAGTCTTTTCAGTGGTTTTTTTTGGATGCGAGTTTTATTTTCGTTGAGTATGGTACAAGTCCTTCAATGTAGAGGGAAGAGAGGTATGATCCTAAGAGAAGATGATGTGATGATGGATGAGATAAATTAAATACACAGATTTGTTTACGGAATTAATTTAAAAGCCTGACAAGGTAAGGGACAGCCATTAGATAAGAAAATTAGATAGGAACAACTCAGATAAGATTGGTCAAAATATTGCCTAAAATATGTCAAAAAACAATCACAAGAATATTGTCTTATCTGGATCTCTATTTGATTATTTAGCTCGATAGAAAAATAATCCGATGTTCACCAGTATTTTTTCACAATTCACAATTCTTTATTGCACACAATAATTTATACGGTTACATTAATAGAAAGCACATGTACAAAGGCGAGCTTATCTCTAAAAAGAGATTTCTTCCAGCTTTTTCGTTTTTATTTCACATATCCTTAGATAATTTTTACTCCCCATTTACTCCAAAATTAACCATGCTTTATGAGAAAACCAGATTTTATGCAACCATTGCTGCCTCTTTGTCTAGCAAGTTTGCTCTTTCAGTATGTACACATAGGATTGATTAGATATGACTATAAAACACATAAAATGAGTTTTCTAGGATAGGAACATTCACATCCACACCGTTATTTCATGGTCAAGGTACTATTATCTCTTCTGTGGTCAAGGTTTCCACATAATGTTTTCCTTTCATCATTGTTAGATCGTCCATATAATGTAATAATGTAAATAATTTGCTAACAACATTTGGTACATGGATGGTCAGCAAGGATTCGAAACTACAACTACTGTGTGAGAAGCGAGCTTAGAACCACTAAACCACGGAAGTTTTTTTGTTTATTAGATTAAAATGGGGAGGCTTTTGCCCAGCAGTGGGACACAGTATAGGCTAGATGAAAAAAATATGTTCTTTATTACTGCCTGAGTTTATCCCCACTTGTCCAATTTTTGAAGTAAAACTTCTTGGGGCACGGGGGTAAAATTTATTTAACCTCTCAACTGTGGGTTATTCATATATTTGCTATTCAATTACTACTAGCCGGGTACTATCACGAGTGGCTAAGAAATGTAACGGAAATTGGAATCGGTGACGTCAGGGTCGGCTGAAGACTTTTAAAACCGCAACTATTTTCAATACGGTTTTTAACTAATCAGATAAGATAATAATACATTCGTACAATAAAGAATGTTAATTAGTGAGAGAAAAACCTGATGAAACGTTAACAAATAAAAATTATTTTAAGCATTCTTCCACGAGTTCTTGATTTCCGGTATGGCCAAGATGGCGCCGCCGCCGCCGCCGCCGCTGGCTGGGACAAACAAAAAACCTCTTTGTTGGAACCGGAACTTATGTTTGACAGCTGTGCGATGCGATCCATACAGTTTGTAAGAAAAGAGTTTCATCAATGTCACACGGGTCGATATGGATTTCTAAAACAAGCAAAGCAATGCATACATTTGAGCGAGACGGCTTAAAGACGTGACGTCAGATGGTATATAATCTGAGCGAGATGCAAATAGTAGTGACGGTAGTGACACTATTGAATGAGTTAAGTATATCACCACGAGCGCGACAAATTGTAGATAAGGAATGGTGGGAAATAAATGACATGACGTATTAAAAGTAAGCGCGTGCGCGTTTCCAAGGTATACCGTCCGCCAGCCGGCCGGCCACCGGCCCGGTCCCGCGAAGTATAAAATAATTTCAAATAATCGGACGTCTGAAACTTAAAAGTAACTTGAAGCAGAGATTGGATCTCAAAATTGGAAATTTAAATCTCTTTTAGTATAGGTAGGTGTATAGTTTTTTTATACTTACAAACTGTAACAAACTAAAAAACTAACATTTCTAGTGATAATAGGCTTGCGCCTTACATACTCTGCTAGTCAAAATAGATACTTTTTATGAATTGTCAAAACGGAACTTTTGTTCCTAAGTTCTATGAAATAATGACAGAGTGATGTCATGTAAAAGTGCCATTTTGTACATAATGCTTCAACTTAAGCTTAACTTAACCCTTTTGTCAACACATCTTTCTTATTTATCTTTTGTTTGCCATTGTTTGTTTGTTCGACCAGTGTGCTTCTGAGAGTGAAACAGTTAAGACTTGTTCCTAGATTTATTGGATTACCTTGGACTTGCGTCCAAGCCTTGCCTATTGTAAGAACTGCCGATATCTGATAGAATGGAATGTTGATTGACTGAATTTAATTCTGAATTTTATATAATTATCATGACTGAGTTTTCAATTGATTTAACTTGTAACTTTTGGACAAGGTAGAATGGATAGACGGATAGACCATAGTTTGTAGTTGTAAACAGTAAGTATTGCATTATAAAATTAATTCAGACTGCAAAAGAAAAAGCACCATTATTACTTGTAACTTGACTTAGCCCGGGTCTCTCAAGAGACGGTAAAACAGTCAGATATTTCTTTTGACACTTATTGTATGTGTGAAATGTCAAAAGCCCCAGATAAACAGACACATAAATCTGAGGATTGAGAGAATGGCACTTAGTAACTTTTATTGTTGGCATCAATCTATACAGAACTTTTGACAAATAAGTGTTGCTTGATTTCACCAACAGTTAGGGGACACTTAGCTCTTTTTCATAGTTGTCTAGTGATTGTTCTGTAGGTCGGGCCCTTAAATTTAGGGGGTCCTATGGTGGCCTAGTTGACCCTTAAACTTAGGTCAAAGCGAAACAACCGCTCGATGGCCCCTAAAAGAAAATAAAGTGTCCACTAAAAGATAGGGATTGTTGGTGAAACCGGCCAATAAGCGGGGTTTTCACGATAAGAGTGCACTCGGACTAACTCATATGAGCTAGCTCGTATAAGAGTCCACTTGGATTGCGGTTTTCACACAGTTTTGGTTTTTAAACCAAAGTAGTATTTGGCCTCTCCTCCGTGCACAGTCAAGATGTCGACGACTGATCTATTACTCCGAAAGTCATTTAGCCTATGGCTCCATAACACTTCCTCGGCTTCGTAGTGTTCTAAAAAGCGCACTGTATCCTGTTCTGTCCACTTTTTTCTGATCTCCACTTTGTTTTTTTCGACGACGCCATTTTATTTTTAAAAAGTCATCCGAGTGCGCTCCGACGAATAGAGCAGCGTCCGAGTCCACTCTGATCGATGTCGATATCCGAGTGCGCTCGGATGATGGGTTTACACGGTACCTACGAGTTGCATCCAAGTGCACTCGGTCCGAGCGTACTCTTATCATGAAAACCCCACTTTAGTTTGTCTATTCCTAAAATCAACGTTCTCTACAATATTCCGAAATCGTAGTTTTCAAATGCTGGTTTAGTTATTTGCCAAGCTTGAGTTGGGCCTGCCATAAGGTTATGTAGTGGTTGAGTCAGAAAGACTTCATTATTCCATCAGACGAGTTTTGGAAGATAAAGCAGCAGCAGATTTTACAGAATTGATTGCATTGAGGAAACCCGGTTGGTAAGTCAACTTGCTATCTAATTAACTGTGATTTGGGGCCAGTGATAGTGACGCTTATGTAAGATCAGATTAGATACCTAAAGATCTGAATTGGTTTAGAGATAATTATAGCAAGAAAGCACTTACAGAAAAGTAATTATTATCTTCGTTTGATATTTTCCTGATTACTTGAGATTTTTTTGCAGTCGTATGGGAATCTAAGCTAAGCCACAGCTTTAATTAATTAACAGTCACAGAAACAAGTAAAGTACCATATAAATAAAACAAAAACTAACGATTCGTAAATCGTAAACAAAAACGAAAAATTAAATCCAAAACCGGAAATAGATTTTTTTGACAGACAATGCTACCAACAGTAGCAAATTAGTATCGAAAAAAAAATCAATGGCTTGCATTTCGGTCGATCATCTTTCATTTCAGGGATACGAAACCGTAACAATAAAACACATACACAATGACTTTTAACCACGTGGAGCGCCAAGGTCGAATTTATGTTTTCAACTTGTCAAGCGCGGCGTGTGATAAATTAATTCTACGGGCCGTTATCGCCGCAGTGTTACGTAACTTCACACCGTAAAGGAATTGCAGTAAGACACATTTTCCTTTCTGCGCCCCGGCCACGCATAGTCGCCAACCAAGGCAATATATCTTGGGCCGTATACTGCCCGTGACAGTTCGTAAACAAACTGGAGCTACCGCAACAAAGGGATAAAGCCATTTGGACACCAAATATTGCACTTTAACTCGTTTTAAAAGCTTGTGCTAAGCACGTCCACAAATATCCAATACTCTGCATGGCGGCACAAATTGCAAATATACTATTGATAATGCATTGAATTAAAAAGAATATATATTTTGGTCAAAACTCACCAGATATTCCTACGTCCAATGCGAGGTGAAAGACAGAATCATCTATGCATCTTGCATATATCGATCACAGCCTTGCAGTTCTCTCAAAAACACTGGGAGCAGACAAGAAAAAAAAGAACGAGGTTAAAGCCAAAAATCGTGAACTGGCTCCGAAACCAATCACTAGTCACTCAAACTGTATACCTACAAAAACTGAATTTAATTGCGGGCGTAATCACTGTGCTATAACTAAGACTCGTACGTAAAATATGATTCACAATCAAAATAAAAATAGTGTTGTAGACGATGCGTCGACTACCGCGCCGCTGTCTGTCTGCTGTGCTGTCAATATTCGTCAAAACGAAAATGGCGACACCCTCGACAGACTACGATCAGCGCCGAGCGGCTGGCACTTGCTGTCCTGCTCTTTTGCGTCCAGCCATGAGAGAGGCAAGACCAACGTGGCTTCGACGCGCTCAGACTGATTTGTGATGTCACGCCCAGCGGCGTAACGTTTTGCGTAATTGCCCGTTCATGACTGCGTTTAAACTCGATTTAATAACGTTAATTTACGACCATTTCATCTTTAAGGTCGTCTGAGGAGAGTGCCGGTCATGACATTAGTTAATAACAGTGTTAGGTGCTTGCATTTCGTTATAATCCGTCATTGCGCATGCTAAGCCCGTCCCACCACTCAATATCTGTCTACTGAGCGCCTCCTACTTTTTTCTTATTTTATTCAGGCTCTGTTTTTCGGATGTTCATTTCATCTGCATTAATTTGGTATCTATGAAGTGGACTGCAGTGCAGCTTGATTATTATTAATGAAGTTATGATTCGCAGTTGCTACTTCAGCTGCCAACTGACTAATGAGAACACGAAAATAAAACTGTATGAGATTATTTTATTGCTATTGAGAGTTTGAGAATGTAGTCATTATTTTTTCAAAGGCAACCATTCTTTGTCGGTTACACAAAACAGTGATCAGAATAGGTAGAGTTAATACGTACCTATACTTACCGAAATATCGGAAACTTTCGTTGATAATTTCCGTATTTAGGTAACCTTTCTTTGTAAGTACTCACTAGCGTCCTTAGTTACTAATAAAAATTGGTCAAGTGCGGGTCGGACTTGCACACGAAGTCTTCCGCACCATCGTCATCTGTGCCTAAAACGGCAATAACTCATCGTCAGTCATCTCTTGTTGTTAAAAAATGTCAGGCGCCCGCTATCGTATTGAAATTGACTTAATACCTACTATTGAACACCTATCTATTTTCGCGTATTTCAGTATTTTTTGTTATTGCGGCAATAGAAATACATATTCTCTAAAATATTTTAACTCTCTAGCTATTACGGTTCGTGTTGTAGGACCCGATGACGGACAGACGGATGGAAATACGGCCAGCGAAGCCTTAGTAATAGGGTCCCGTTTGGCACCCTTCGGGCACGGAACCCTAAAAAGTTGTACAGGAAGGACAGAACTACACATACACCTTGCACAGCTAAATTATGACGGAAATAGAATCTATCGGAAAAATTGAAAAAAAGAAGATCATAGTCACTTCGTTGAAGTAACAACAACAACAACAACAACATTAATATTTAT
The DNA here is from genome assembly GCA_963457715.1 of Argyresthia albistria. Classification (NCBI taxonomy): domain Eukaryota; kingdom Metazoa; phylum Arthropoda; class Insecta; order Lepidoptera; family Argyresthiidae; genus Argyresthia; species Argyresthia albistria. The sequence goes on from OY735281.1 coordinate 5,199,071, forward strand.
TTCAGAAGAAAGAAATGTACAGCGGGAGCTTAATTAAGTGATAAGATAAGATAGATAATCGTTTATTTAACAAAAGAATACACAGTTTCACTTATTAATTAGGTACGTATTTTCTAAGAAATTACATAGATTACCGGTGGCCCTCACACTAGGTTAGACCTGTATCGTGGGGCCCAGTTCGTTGACATAAGAATTACAACTTAGGTTTTACTTTCGGCAAGAGGTATACCTACCTACATTATAATTATGCTGTTTGTTAAAATAAACAATGGAAGTGTGATTGGAGATAAGATCATTAAATAAGTGACAAAGGAATATTTCAGCAATATAATATATAAATAAATAAAAGATCTGTTGTAGGTTGTTGTAGATAGAAGTCATGAACTTTTGTTATATTTATTTTTACTTATAATCAGACCTGTAAATACTCGTAAGAAAAGCTTCAGAACTGTTTCCAGAAAGTTTATTTTGAACTCTACGTCAACATGTAATGTACATGACATAAATTATAATAAACAAACTCGTTTTTACGATTCCATACAAAAATAAAAACAGCCATATATTCCTTTATTGCGGCATTGAATAGAACTAAATTAGTTATTAATACCTACTTATAATATCTATCACTCAACCCGCGCAAAAACCGATAGTTTCGGATTTTCAATGTTATGTTATGATGACTTGGTTATTTTAATCCCTGAAAAAAGAAACAGAACATAATAATCTATCCTTATCTTATAAGTAAGGACGTTGGAAACTTCTACACAATAACCTGTCTGCAGTACTTTGGTGCAATGAATTAACAGTTCGTATAATAATCAAGTAGATATTAAATATTAAATGGGGAGCAATGCTTTGGTACCTATATCCTATCTATCTTAGTGCAAATTATCTGTGTCTGTATGTTTTATATGTTATTTTGTTTAGCGCTAAGTATCTTCTATGTTTTATATTGTGTGTGCGTGCGCTGATGCAAATAAATAGATAAAATACAAATACAAATACTTTGCCAACGTGATTATAGTTTTATATTCTTCGATTTGATTTTAACCCCGGAAGATCGATCGATTTTATTGTTTATCGATCGCTATACTACCAACTTAATGAAATTAAAAAAAAACTGTTTAATGATATCATGGTTATAGGCTTACGATGAATTAGTAGAAAACGAAGTCCTGCCTGTTGGGATAGTTCGAATGTTTGCGTGTCATTTATACATGCAATGGGTGATTAAAATAACCGGCCAAGTGCGAGTCGGACTCGCGCACGAAGGGTTCCGTGCCATTATCTATAAAAAACCGAAAAAAAAATGTATGGGACCCCCCCTAAATATTAATTTAATTTTAATTTAATTATTTATTTTTTAAGTAAATAATATTATTATACTCAATATATTGTGAACATTTTAAGCGTCTACCTGCTACCATTATCAATATCGAGCAAAAATGAGCAAAAAAATCACGTTGTTGTATGGGAGCCCCCCTTAATATTAAATTTCTTTAGATTTTTAGTATTTGTTGTTATAGCGGCAACAGAAATACATCATCTGTGAAAATTTCAACTGTCTAGCTACCACGGTTCATGAGATACAGCCTGGTGACAGACGGACGGACGGACAGACGGACAGCGAAGTCTCAGTAATAGGGTTCCGTTTGGCACCCTTCGGGTACGGAACCCTAAAAAACACCTTCAATAGTTCCAAAGTCATCACTAGATGTCGTAGGCGAGACATGGGGTTGGCTTTTAATTTCATTATAAAAAGGTGTTTAATGGATGGCAGTCACTTTTCATGCGAAAATCTTGTTCTTTTTGCGAGGAAATGTGTAGTTTTTCTGGAAATCGAAAATGAAAATTGTAAAATTTTGGTGAATGAAACGTAATTTGCTGACAATATTACTGACAATATTTGCAAATTTAGCTTGTGTATATGTATGGTCTCTTCGACGTATAAAAAAAGCCGATTTTTGTGGTTTGCTGACAAATATGTTCAATTTAATTTTCCGGAAAAATTACGCATTTCCTCACAAAAAGAAAAGCACTTTGGTGAGGAAAGTGACCACTAGCTATTGATTACACACCTTTTTTAGGGTTCCGTACCCGAAGGGTGCCAAACGGGACCCTATTACTGAGACTTCGCTGTCCGTCTGTCCGTCCGTCCGTCCGTCCGTCCGTCTGTCACCAGGCTGTATCTCATGAACCGTGGTAGGTAGCTAGACAGTTGAAATTTTCACAGATGATGTATTTCTGTTGCCGCTATAACAACAAATACTAAAAATCAAAAGAAATTTAATATTAAGGGGGGCTTCCATACAACAAACGTGATTTTTTTGCTGATTAACATTTTAAGGTAGACGCTTAAAATGTTCACAATATATTGTGTATATTTATTACTTAAAAAATAAATAATTAAATTAAAATTAAATTAATATTTAGGGGGGGCTCCCATACATTTTTTTTTGCAGTTTTTTATAGATAATGGCACGGAACCCTTCGTGCGTGAGTCCGACTCGCACTTGGCCGGTTTTTTTTAATCAAATTTAGGATGAACGGTATAAAAGCCAACCCTATGTATCGCCTACGACATCTGTTTGTTAGCTTTCAGAACTATTTTGAACACGACATCTGTTGGCAGCTTTCAGAACTATTTTGAACGTGAGATAACCAAAAGGAGATCATTCACAGTCCATACATTTTTGGGCCAAAAGTGAAAGTGCCGGCCAGAAAAAAATATTCGGATAGAACACACAAATCCAAGTTTTTTTTTCTATGACACGTAACCTGTTTGCTCCATGGTTTTATTTTTATAGTCTATTGATATTCGAAAAAAGCCAAAACAAAAAAAAACACGTGGCCATCAACCAAATCTTGTTTTTCTAGTGGAGAATAGTGTAACGAATAAAACTTAGTAGACATCTTCACTCAGTCCCCCGGACTGAGTCTGAGTTAGATAGAAGAGCTCGAAGTTTTATCTCAGGAACGAAATTATATCCTAGCTTCTAACCTCGAGCTCCTCTCACTCAGTTCGGGTGTAACAGAAAGGGGTGTACATGCCGATAAAGGGTGGTTAGGGACATCATTCTGCCCCCTTATTCGCTGACTCAATGATGATACGAAAAAACACACACATTTTTTCTGGCTTGACTTTCACTAATATGAATGATCTCCTTTGTCAAATTATATGGATCCAAGACCAAAATATCCCACTTTATTTTATTTTTCAACGTAGGTATGGTGGAATTTTTTCCTTACTACGCCAACACTGGCAAAATTCTACTAACTTCCGTCAGCCGTTTTCTTTCGAATTTTGACGGATGCATTTTGTAACTGCTGCTAAAGTGAACGACATTTTTCTTCTATTCCTTGTATTTTGTTTCCTTGGTGTTTATTCCTATTTATAATCAATTCGCAATGTCGGAGAAAACTCACACGTCAAGAATCACCTTGTACAAAAATGGGGGCCAAGGAGCAGGGGTGAGTTAAAATTGCTGACGATGCAGGTGTATTTCCAAGTTTGAATTAGGTATTCCTTTGTTTTCTATTAGACGTCTTTTGTTTCTTAGTCTGGCAGAAACAGTCTGATGAGCTATACTATTTATTACGTATACCGCCTAAAGTTTGCACAGGTTTCCTGCATGGTAAAGTTATTTTTGCAACAGCAACATTTTATGGCGGCACCCCACTTCGCGTAATCGGCAAATACCCGTAATCGCCATATTATTCGCCGTATAGGCAAAAAGGCGATACAACCGTCCTCACTTGGCTTGAGGAGTCTGTTTCAAGTTTAATTTCCCCTGGATCAAAGCCTTTTCGTACTTCATGTTCCTAAAAAATATCAATTTTGACAGACAGTTGGACTACAATCTAAGAAGCACAATACGGTATTCTGTGATTCTGCCACCGTGTATAGGCATAGGCGTGACCCTATGACATGTTACGTTACAGGAGCTCCGTCGCAAACGGCAAGAGTTGAGCGTCGCACTCCGTAAGCAAGCGAGAGATGAGCAGCTGCTCAAGCGCAGGGCGCTGTCTCCGGAGGCAGGGGACGAAGATGAGGAGGTGGTACTGGCCAACGAGCTGTTGCCGAGTCCGCAGGAGATTGTGCAGGGTATGTTGAAAACTAATTGCATCACACTGGCTATAGGGAGGGCACAAAATTCAGCTTTACTTTACTTTATACATAAAAAATTCAATTTCATAAAAATGACGGATGTCGTGATTTCAGCGTGGCCCGAACGGAAAGTATCGATAGGCAAACCTGTGGGCCGCGCGGCGTTTAACGTGCTAATAATGGAAAAAAAGTGTACAAAGGCGAGCTTATATCTAGTAAGAGATCTCTTCGAGCAAACCTAGGATGGGCAGGATTAAAGACAGATTAAAGCTTTGTTTGAATTAGAATTATGTTTATTGCATCCACATAGCCGTAGCCGTCAAAATATAGGTACTAAGGGTATATTATTATTTTTAACATCCTCTTTTACTGCGATTTGCCATCTGGGACATTATCAGTAGTTTTCTGTCAAAATTGGCGCTGTCGTCAAGCCAAAACTGGTTTTTTACTATGGGTTTACCTAGTTTTACCCAGATGTCATCTTCTACATGGAGTGTTAGTGGCTACTCCTGGGCCTGGGCCAATTAAGTCCCCTGTGCTTGCTCTTCTAATTCAGACATCCCAACTCTTGGCCCATCTGGAGTGAGGTCTGGATGTCACCCAACTGGAGTGAGGTCTGGATCTCAAGGAGGTTGGTTGATGGTTCTCCCAAAATTGCTATCCTGGTTTCTATGGTGGATGGGCTGGGCACAATATGAAAGAAATATTTAGTTTACAATTCTTCATTGCACGTAAATATTGAAGCAGTTAAAGAATTCACAAAATAAAAGGCCCGTTTTGCCAGTTCACGCTCATGAAGTTTTAACCCCTAATGCGTAGGTAATAAAAGCCAACTGTCGCGCACAAGTTGCATCTACCGCTTCTATTACCTATGCGTTAGGGGTTAAAACTTCATGGGCGTGAACTGTCAAAACGGGCCTTTTATTTTGTGAAGTGTTTAGGTAGAAAATACATGTTTATTGTTGTACACATAGGTCTACCCCTGTTAAATTATTAACCTCTCTCATCAGAACTTGGTTTGCTGGAAGAGATATCTTTTTAGAGATAAGCTCGCCTTTGTACACTATTTTTATTTACTTTTGTTTTATTTCAACTAGGTATGTAATTGTGTGCAATAAACAAATTATGAAATTATGTACGAAGGCGTACTTTTCTCTAAAAATATATTCATAATATCTTAACCGAACTTTAGCTTTGCTAGCTAAAACATCTACAAACAACTCCACCAGGCCTCAGGCTGGATGACCTGGCAGCCCGCACCACCTTCGCGCGGGCAGCCCGCCGCATGCTCTCCCGGGAACAGAACCCACCGATCTCCATCATGGTGGCAGCCGGAGTCATCAAGCCGCTGGTTGAAACACTGGAACGGGATGACTGGTGAGTTTGGTGCAGATTGCTGCTCCAATAAATACATACAGGCTTATAAATTGCTTCTGGCATCACACTCTAGGATACCCTGTGTTGTGGGAAGCAGAATCAATGACATCCACTAACATGTAAACATCAAACATCTCGGGATTTTATCTTCCTTTCCGGGGGGGGGGGGGGGGGGGGGCAATGCTATTAACACCTTCACTCTCAGAAGCACACCGCTCAATCGACCGAACAATGGCGAACTATTGTTACTTAAGATGTGTCGGCGAACCAGTTACAAATAAGCGATCCATTAGCAATGTACAACGCCGCGAGAATGCCTCAAAAACGCCTTGCGAATACTGGCACTCCATTTGCGATGTGTTACCGGAATACCAACTGACGCCATGCATAGGGCCCTATGGCCATTCGAACCTGGAACCTTGCTGGAAACATCGCAAGTTATCCCAATTCTATTCTTGGATAAACGGCCTACTGTTGATCCCTACAGTAATTCCGCCAATATCACGTGCGTCCGATGACACGAAGGGAATCACGTTGAACAGTTATCGGTCTTCTTTGCTCCATCCCTAAGCCCACGACTTCCGAACGGGCGGTAGTATTAAAAAAATATTAATATTATATTGACGTTGACTAAGCAATCTGTATGATTTTATGGTAAATAAAAAAAAAAATAACTTGAACTTGAACTATGGTCAGGATTCGAACCTCCATCTCCTGCGAGAGAAGCAATTATTATAATCTGTTTTTAGGGTTCCATGGCCGGTTATTTAGAGTCTGTTATTATAGTGGCAACAGAAATACATCATCTGTGAAAATTTCAACTGTCTAGCTACCACGGTTCATGAGATACAGCCTGGTGACAGACAGATGGACGGACGGACAGACAGCGAAGTCTCAGTAATAGGGTCCCGTTTGGTACCCTTCGGGTACGGAACCCTAAAAATGACTTGACCTATTTTTATTACTATCCTAGTGTGGATCTTCAGTTCGAGGCTGCCTGGGCGCTCACCAACATAGCTTCGGGCACCCATGATCACACCATGGCCGTTGTTGAGGTAAGTGTTTCTTTGTGTGTTCCTAACGTCTGCCAACAGCGAGCTAGTGGCAGATCCTTGGATCAGTGCCTCAAGCAGGAACGTTTGACACCGCGAAAAAGTGTTTGAGTTCAGCAGCCCAATCACGAACAAAGATTCGATAGAAAACTTTCGAAAAGCCAGTCAGTCAGTGATTCTTATTCTTTATTTATGACATAAAATATAATTTCCTGCGTTCTCGAAAACGTTAACGCTCACGAAAACATTCTTCATCGAGACTCTGATGAAATGAACTTTATTCAATTCAATTTTTGATTTTAATGGGGGCTATTTGGGAGTTGTCAAAACCACTAAAGTAGAGGAACTAAAGGCACTAAACTGACAACCTTCAAATCCGACAGCTCTTGCGCGGTGGACACAGATTCCATTTTCAAACACAACATTTTCATAAGATTAGTTAGTATAGTTCGTGTCGCCTCCCAAATCGCAGGCTTTGGCTTCCATCTATTTGATGATTCTGCCTATGATCCTGCCTGCGATTCCAAAGGCGACACGAACTATACTAACTAAACTAATTAAAATGGTGTGTTTGAAAATGGAATCTGTGGCCACCGCGCAAGAGCTGTCGGATTTGCAGGTTGTCAGTTTAGTGCCTTTAGTTCCTCTAGTTTAGTGGTTTTGACACCTCAAGAATAGCCCACATGTCAAGTGACTGAGATGGCACGTATTTATAGCAGTTGACCGGTTCCTTACGACGTTTTACACAAGAGCCACTGACATTTCAATTCAAATACTTTTTCGATGCGTACCTAATTCTTCCTGCTACCTATTCTAACCACCAACCAAACCAAATCGTCTTAACCTCAATCATCTACACTATGGTCCTAAGCACCAAATTGTCTAACCTCAAATCACTAATCCTAAAGCACCAAACAGTCTTGAGCATACGTCACTTGCAGGGTGGAGCTATACCCCGTCTGGTGCCTCTCCTATCCAACAGCGGTTCATTGGGCGAGCAGGCAGCGTGGGCTCTCGGGAACATCGCTGGCGACGGACCCAGCACCAGGGATATTGGTAATTTACTTATGCTTTCTGTTGCCCTGGTACTTCTCCTTCTCAACTATAGCTGTCCTTCTAAGCACCGCAGCAATGTCGCCCTGGTACTTTAATATACAACAATAACTGTCCCACTGCCACCATAGGAAGCCGGGGCGATGGGCTAGTCCCTTGACACGCGAGACGTATTGAATAACTATCTCTCATAGCTATAATCTTCGCGGGTCATTGGGCGAGCAGGCAGCGTGGGCTCTCGGGAACATTGCTGGCGACGGACCCAGCACCAGGGATCTTGGTAACTTACTTATGCTTTCTGTTGCCCTGGTACTTCTCCTTCTCAACTATAGCTGTCCTGCTAAGCACCGCAGGAATTTCGCCCTGGTAATATACAACAATAACTGTCCCACTGCCGACATAGGAAGCCGGGGCGATGGGCTGGCCCCTGTCTATAGCTGTCTATAGCTATAATCCTTGCGGGTCATTGGGCGAGCAGGCGGCATGGGCTCTTGGGAACATCGCTGGTGACAGACCCAGCACGAGGGATATATGTAACTTACTTATGCTTTCTGTTGCCCTGGTACTTTAGTATAACAAAGACTACTGTGCCACTGGAAACCATTGTAGGAAATCGACGCAATGGGCTAGCCCCCTGTCACGCAAGAAGTATTATTGTCCTTGCGTGACAGAGAGCTGGGGCCCAATTCCACAAACGAATCGCAATGCAATTCGTTTGTAGAATCTGGGGCCTGGTAACCATCATTGCCATGGTTTGATACCATCAGTAACTTATTTTTGCTTTCTGTCGCCCTGGGACTTGTCCATATGTGTTGGTATGTGGTGCTTATTTGAAGCGGGGGCGATTGGTCAGAATTCAATTCAATTCAAATTTTTTTATTGACCATAAAATCATACATATTACTTAGTCAACGTCAATATAATATTAATATTTTTGTATACTACCGCCCGTTCGGAAGTTGTGGGCTTAGGGCAGACCTCGGAGGGTTGGACCCAACTCACGCAAAATGGAGTATCCAATTAAGTATTCGACCCATCACCAGCAGGTCGTGTCGGGGCGGTTGTCAACGTTGTAATACATGGTCGCAACGTTGTCACACTGACGCAATACCGCCCGCCCCGCTACACACCCGCCGTTTTTTTGCCGAAGCCTGTAAGAGGCTAAAATTGGTATATGACGTCATAAGCAAATATATAAAGCCGACTAGACCACCTAATAACATAACATGTAAAACATTCCAGTGCTCGCAGCTGGCATGTTGCCAGCATTGCTTCCGTCGCTCGTCAGTGGCGCCCCCCGCACGCGCCTGCGCACCGCCGTCTGGACCTATAGCAACTTGTGCAGGTACATTAGCGACTTAATTTTATTTAGCGGCTGTCAAAATGTATGAAATATGTCAAACTTAATCACATTTACGTCACACACGCCATCTCACATAAGCGGAGTGGCAGGGAAGTTATGTAATCACATATCGAATACATTGCTCGACCATGTTGGACTAAAAATAGTGGAATTTTCAGGAACAAGAACCCTATGGTGGACTTCGAACTGGTTGCGCCGGCGCTGCCATACATATCTGAACTGTTGGAGGTGGACGACAAAGATGTTTTGGGTATGTGTCTTTAGATCTACGGGTCGCGTCAAGTTTCTTCGCATCTGCCGCGTGGAGAGGGTAGCGGCGCGCGTACAATAGAGACGCTTACATGGGTGAGAGAAAATGTGAGAGCATACCATAGCGTCACGCCTTTTCCCATACGGGGTGGCAGAGGCACAATTGTGCCCACTTCTATAGCCAGTTACTCAATACTCCAAGCTTGACTTAGGGTTAGCCCTTCGCCGCATCTGTGGAGTAATGCAGGTGCATCATCCATGCTCAGTAAGCAGGTTTTACTGCTGTCCAAAAAGTCCGTGTATGTTGGCATTTCCAACAGCATTGTTTATAGAAAACGTTCCATTTTCAAATCACTTTGCAGCAGACTATACTTGATAGTGGAACGTAATGCTTTCATGAACGTTTCATGACGTACCCACGTGGCTGCATAATGATTCAGAAATAATGATGTCCCTAACAAATCCCTAAAATATGACTGCACCTGTCAGTTAAAACCTGAATAAATGTTTTATTTACCTCGCATGAATGATGTAAAGTATAATGCGTACCTCGGGTTGTAAGTAGCTATTTCACCCTAGAACTCTCGAGTTCACTCGATCCGTTAGCGCGCACGGGCGCCAATTTGGATCTTGTTCCGAAATAGCCCTCTTACGCCTTGTGTAACAATCTACTATTCCTCACGATGTTTTGAGTTAGAGGTCCTAAGAAACCCGACGTGCAAAGATACCCTAACACATGACCTACAATACGTCGTAACATTTTCTTTTCATTGTTCTGATTTGTGACGACGATTCTCTCAAACAATCCATGTCTAACCAAACTTATGTTTTCCCCAGCGGACGCATGCTGGGCCCTATCCTACCTCTCCGACGGCCCCAACGAGCGCATTGAAGCGGTCCAGACCACACCGGACCTGCTCACCAGACTCGTGGCGCTGCTGGACCATGCGCAAGCGGCGGTCAAGACTCCCGCGCTGCGGGCGCTCGGCAACATGGTAACTGGCAGCGACGAACAGGTACAACTACCCATATAACATAACATTTACATACAGGCATTGAAGAAGACATTCATTTCATTTTCAACCGACTTCAAAAAAGGAGGAGGTTCTCAATTCGACCCGTATGTTTTTTTTTTCTATGTTTGTTACGCGATAACTCCGCCAATTATGAACCGATTTGAACAAATCTTTTTTTGGCGTATAGGTAATACCTCAAGGGTGGTCCCATTGACACCAGGTCAGGATCTGATGATGGGATCCTGGAGAAATTGAGGGAACTCTTCATATATTATAGGCAGACCTATAGTGATTTTTGTGTTTTTCATAATAACTTGTGCAAATGCACATGGTAAGCATAATATTGTGATGCGGAACTCCTGATGAAGACCACATATGGCCACCAGATCTGCTCAATACTAGGTACAAATACAATGCGTGGCTGACGGGCAGGCAACGCATAGCCTAAACCGGTGGACCTAGAGCCATGAAACTTTGTACAGAGGTTCCTTAGTAGCGTGGGGTAGCACTGAGATGGGATTTGACAAAATTAATTCCCCAAGGGTGGGGGGATAAGGGGTTACAGTTTGTATTAAACTCAATCTAATCAAATAAGGTTTGTGGAAGTCGGTTTTTTCTAAAGTTTACTTTTTGTTTCAATTATCATTTCAAAGTTCTTTATTGTCAGAAATAAATTATTGATAAAAGTACACTAGTCTATAAATACTTAGTGACAATACAACTAAAGGTAGGTTCGCTTAACAGGCTGACAGCGCCTTTTTAACCGACTTCCCAAAGGAGGAGGTTTACAATTCGTCCGGATGTTTTATTTTTATTTTTTATGTCTGCACCCCGATAGCGCCTAAACGGATCGACCGATTTGGAAAATTATTTTTTTGTTTGAAAGGGTTTACCTTCCCATTGGTCCCATTGACACCAGGTCAGGATCTGATGATGGGATCCTGGAGAAATCGAGGGAACTCTTCAAATATTATAGGCAGACCTATAGTGATTTTTGTGTTTTTCATAATAACTCGTGCAAATGCACATGGTAATATTGTGATGCGGAACTGCTGATGAAGACCACATATGGCCACCAGATCTGCTCAATACTAGGTACAAATACAATGCGTGGCTGACGGGCAGGCAACGCATAGCCTAAACCGGTGGACCTAGAGCCATGAAACTTTGTACAAGGGTTCCTTAGTAGCGTGGGTTAGCACTGATATGGGATTTGACAAAATTAATTCCCCAAGGGGGGGGATAAGGGGTTACAGTTTGTATTAAACTCAATCTAATCAAATAGGGTTTGTGGAAAACGGTTTTTTCTAAAGTTTACTTTTTGTTTCAATTATAATGCTTAGGGCTATAGAAAACAAATATCTAGTTAAATCGTGATTACGGAAGATTATCATAATGTTGTCAAAAAAAAATTCAAAAATTCAAAATTAGTTTATTTCAGTAAGTACAGCAGCACAGGTCGTGGTACTCCCCTTTTAAGTTAATAAAAACCTGTGTTAGGGGAGACCGCTCATTCCACATTGGAGAATTAGGTACACTTACGTCTTTAAACCAATAACTTATAAGTATGTGTGTACAGTCCGGGCAGGCCCAGCCAATCGGGTCCCAGACTGTACCTATAAAATAAGTAATATAACTAATTTTATTTTATTGTACGCACAGGTCCTATTACTCCGATCGGTGTAAGTTGATTGTAATATTTGTTTTGTGTGGTACAATAAAGAAATTTCACAAACCAACAAATATAACTGTGTAGGTACCTATGTTGTTTACAAATAACTCAGATTAACAAATAACTCAGATTTACGTGAAATACTTAAATAAACTAGACATCAATTGAGTTGAAAAATGGATTGCACATAACACAAGTATGTTTGCGGGATGAAACACTATGAGACAAATAAATAACGTAAATAAATAACGCAGGTAGGTAGGTAATTCCAAAACAGCTGCTGACCGGGCGAAAGGCGGCGGCGGCGGCGGCGGGCGGTCGGTAGTACGATCATAGCCTACCTGCTTTGTGTCACACGATTTTGTGTTTTATCACACACTAGATTTAAGCCGCGTAAGTGAATATGTAGACGTAGTCGCTTTGGTCATTATTATAGCAGTTAACATAACAGGTTGGACGAATCATTACGTGCGACCAAACAGACTATGGACTTAGTTCAGTAAGCAGTTAATTTGGTCAGGTAAGTAATGTAAAGATAATGAAAGTTTTATTGTATTGATGGGTATGTATTTATGTATGTGTATTATTGTATATTATTGTAGACCTATGATTTTATACTGTTTTCTTAATTAGGTTCTCCGTTTCGTCATAGTTAAGTGTTTTAAGCCATTTAGTAACATTTATTTTGCATTCTCTTGTGCTCATTAAGTATAGGTTTTGTATTATTTTATTTACTGCATTGTATAGGACAATGGACTGGTAGGTAGCTAAATTGTTTCGAGGCAAATTCTGTTTTGATCCTTATTAATTTAATAATTGTATTTTTATTCCGTTTATTTTTAAAGGCGTCGTCAAGTTTTAATCTGCTATGAACTTTTAGGATGCACTGGAGTATATAAAGTTGTCTGACTGTTAAAATATTAGATTCATTATATAATTGAAACGTACTAAACAACCTTTTTTTCCCCAGCATACATTTGACAATAGATCTCTGAGCTCTTTCAATACTTAAGAATTCCGTTTTGAATGTGCCACCCCAGATCCGTACACAGTACAGTAGGATTGATTGGACCAAAGTGATGTAAATATATTTAATAATATGGGCGTCACAAATGTTACGTAAACGTCTGAAGATCCAAATGAGCTTTCTTGCTCGGTTGGCTACTAAGTTAAGTTGAGGATACCACGATAAATTTTTGTCAATTAAAATTCCTAGATATTTTAAATGATTAACTCTTTCAATTTTTAGGCAGTTGCAGTTAGAGGGATTTGAAAGGTCACAAGTATGAGCTGTAATGAACAGGTTTGCACTAGGTTGGGTGGAGTCTCTGATAGAAAAAGTTATGTATTTTGTTTTTGACAGATTTAGAGTAAGTGAGTTTAGGGATAGCCATTTAATAATTGAATGTAAGGCTCTATCGGCTGATGTAAACACATCCAACCATGAAGCCCCGTGAAAGAGTAAAGCCGTGTCGTCAGCATAAGAAATTACTTGACCATTCAATAAACTTAGATTAGTAAGATCGTTTATGTAAATAAGAAATAACGTAGGGCCGAGTACACTGCCCTGCGGAACACCATAGTTGGTTGTGTTTTCATTTGAGCTAAGGACCTCATTATTCAGCTTAACACACTGCGTACGGTTCCGGAGGTACCGTTGTTGTGGTAATGTCTATTTATGGTATAGTACATTTTGTTTCTTTCTATGCGAAGAAGACATTGCTTCTCGCCCCCACTAGGATACCCTGTGTTGTAGCAACCAGAAACAGCGACATTACGAACATGTAAACATCCAAGACCTGGGGATAAGTTTCTTCCTCCCTAGGCGGTATTCGAACCAGGGTCGGGAGCCGGTAGGTTCTTGAGTTTAGCGTTATCTCACGTTCTAATTACTGGCACTAAGTGAAACGTCTTTTAAATCGTCAGTCGGCGGGCGCTCGACTAATCTTTTCGCATGTGAGTGACGTTTACACAGGAGGGCGTCACTTCTACGCAACTTAATGCTGTGAACCTGTCAAATACCTGTCACGCGCTGCGACCCCCACGATATTCATGACGGCTCATTTGTATGGCCCAAATGTTTCCTCACTTATCTATACCCTATCCAATATAACAGGCAACTTGACAGGTAACCTAAAACTTCATAAAATCCATTTTTTAAACACTGTTACCAAAATAATTGGATAGAATCGAGATTCTTTATTCAGTTGAACTAACAGAAGAGTTGTCATCACCATCACTGCTATCAGCATTTAAAGATTTGCCTGTTATATTTGATAGGGTATAACCAGCATCCGTCTCCACAGACGGACCGCTGCCTCGACGCCGGCTGCCTGCAGCCCCTCTCGCGCCTGCTCCGCTGCAACAAGCCGGCCCTAGTGAAGGAGGCGGCGTGGGCGATCAGCAATGTGCTCGCGGGCAGCGCGTCGCAGATCCAGCGCGCGGTGCAGGCCGGGCTGCTGCAGCAGTTGAAGATAGCGCTGCAGCACGCGGACGTGAGGTAGCACGAGCGCAGAGAGTCATTCAAGCGTAAACTAACTAAAATATTGTGCAATGCACTGACCCAGATGTTTCCTTGCAGGTGCCAGAAGGAAGCGGCGTGGGCGATCACGAACCTCTGCTCGGGCGGGCACCCGGTGCACCTGGACGCGCTCATCAGCGCCGGGCTGCTGGAGCCCTACACGGCGCTGCTGGGCGCGCCCGACCACCGCGCCGTGCTCGTGGTGCTCGACGGAGTCACCAACCTGCTGCAGGTACCACAAGCAAGCCACACTACACCTGGACGTGTCATCAGCGCCGGCTGCTGGAGCCCGACACGGCGCTGCTGGGCGCGCCTGCTGCAGGTACCACAAGCAAGCCATACTACAACTGGACGTGTCATCAGCGCCGGCTGCTGGAGCCCTACACGGCGCTGCTGGGCGCGCCTGCTGCAGGTACCACAAGCAAGTCACACTTCACCTGGACGTGACATCAGCGCCGGCTGCTGGAGCCCTACACGGTGCTGCTGGGCGCGCCTGCTGCAGGTACCCCACAAGCAAGCCACACGACACCTGGACGTGTCATCAGCGCCGGCTGCTGGAGCCCTACACGGCGCTGCTGGGCGCGCCTGCTGCAGGTACCACAAGCAAGCCACACGACACCTGGACGTGTCATCAGCGCCGGCTGCTGGAGCCCTACACGGCGCTGCTGGGCGCGCCTGCTGCAGGTACCACAAGCAAGCCACACTACACCTGGACGTGTCATCAGCGCTGGCTGCTGGAGCCCTACACGGCGCTGCTGGGCGCGCCTGCTGCAGGTACCACAAGCAAGCCACACGACACCTGGACGTGTCATCAGCGCCGGCTGCTGGAGCCCTACACGGCGCTGCTGGGCGCGCCTGCTGCAGGTACCACAAGCAAGCCACACTACACCTGGACGTGTCATCAGCGCTGGCTGCTGGAGCCCTACACGGCGCTGCTGGGCGCGCCTGCTGCAGGTACCACAAGCAAGCCACACGACACCTGGACGTGTCATCAGCGCCGGCTGCTGGAGCCCTACACGGCGCTGCTGGGCGCGCCTGCTGCAGGTACCACAAGCAAGCCACACTACACCTGGACGTGTCATCAGCGCTGGCTGCTGGAGCCCTACACGGCGCTGCTGGGCGCGCCTGCTGCAGGTACTCCACAATTTGTCAGAAAATTCGAGGCCGAAGGCCGAGCCATGCATAACATAACGTACCATTTATCAGAAAGATGTAAAACCAAAGAAAAGTATCATGCGAAAGAAAAGTGCGAGGCCGTAGCCCGAGCACCGCAAGTGCGAGGCCGTAGCCCGAGCACCGCAAGTGCGAGGCCGTAGCCCGAGCACCGCAAATAATATACTATTAGTCACTGAGCGGCCGAGCAATTTGTTAATACAATGTGCAGTCATACAACAGTCAAAGAATATCTCGCCACTAAGGCCGGCCATACACGGACAGCTTGAAGCAGTCAGTATCGACTGCTTCAAGCTGCGACTGCATAGCAAACTACAGTCTTCTACGTACGTACACACACGAACCGCTCAAGCAGTTGCGACTGCTTCGGGCGGTCGGCAGCACGGTGAAATTTCATCGTGCGGTCAAGCAGTCGCCAGGCATACACTGACTGCTCGAGCTGTCGACTGCTCTCGCGCAGTTATATCCGCACGCGCACTTCATTCCTCCTCAAAATCCTTGATGCTACTGATTTGAAATTCGAGCAGTTGAGCTGAATGCTCGAGCAGTTGAGCTGACGGCTCGAGCAGTTGTCAATGGCAGCCTCAAGCTGTTGACTCTGTCTGCAACAGCGGTCCGTGTATGTTGATCACTGGGTAACTGCTCGAGCATTCCGTGTATGACCGGCCTAAGAGGTTTTGGGGATTCGGTAGTAGGAGTAAAAGAATAATTGTGTATTGAAGACGATATATTTCGCGTTCCACTATTCCTAACTATATACAATATTTAGCTATCCTACGAGTAGCAGCCGGCGCGATTATGCACGATTTCATCGCCGTGTCTCAAAACCGATACGTCGTAAGTCGCGAGCGTAAATACATCGCTGCGCCTTCGCAGAGCTTCAGTATCCCACCGGCAGCCGTGCCGTGTGGGTGTCTTTCTGCCTGCGGCGACTGCTACATAGCTCTTCCCCAGCGAAGCGTACCGGTGGTTTGGATGATCTTCCTGAACGTGTGATATAATGACTCTTCGCTTGTATGACGCTGTTATGATTTTCAGCTTCTTCATCATGTAGCAGGAATGCCGGTTTAAGTCTGTCGACAGATATTCTTGCTATTCTCTTGTCCAATTGCACGGTGTAGACTTTCCCGTCTCGCTGTAAAACTTTGAATGGCCCGTCGTAGGTAGGAGTCAACGGCTTGCGGTATGCGTCATTCCGTATAAATACGTGCGAGCATGAATGTAGCTCGTCGTGTATGAATATTGCTTGATGCTTGTGGCTTCTTTTCGCAGCTTGCATTCTTTGCATTGCTTTCGTTATTGTGTCCTCGAAGTGGGTTGTTATAGTTCCAGGTGGTGTTTCGCCGTGGAACTCCCCGGGTAACCTCATTGCCTTTCCATACAAGGCTTCTGATGGTGATGCTGAGTCACCGTTGTCCTTGATTGCCGCGCGTAGGCCGAATAACACCGTTGGTAATTCTTCCGTCCAGTTGGAGTTTTGAAGTCTTGCGGTGAGGGCTGCTTTTAGCGTTCTGTGCCATCTTTCGATCATGCCGTTTGCTTGTGGGTGATAAGCGGTTGTTCTTGATTTTTCGATTCCCATCCTCTTCATTAAGTTTTTAAATAAGTTGGCTTCGAATTGTTTTCCTTGATCACTGGTCAAGCGGGAGCAGCATCCAAAACGTGTTATCCACCCTTCGTAGATTACTTTTGACACTGTTTCAGCGCTGATGTCTGATACTGGGAAAGCTTCTGGCCATTTCGTTGCTCTGTCGATCATTGTTATGCAGTATCTTTTTCCATTCGATATAGGTAGTGGGCCCACGATGTCTACATGAACATGTGATAGGCGTTCTGCGTTTTGATATTCTTCCAGTGGTGAAATTGTATTTGCGTCTTGTCGTTCTTCTTCGCGGCGTGTAGGTATTTATATAGTTTTTCTTGGGAGTGGGCGGCATGGCGAATGTTATCTCTGTAGAAATTAATAATCCCCAAAAACCGACGAAGTTCTTGTATGTTTTTTGGTTCTGGATATGCCATTATGGCAGAAACGCGTTCTTCGATTGGTAACTATATACAATATTTAGCTATCCTACGAGTAGCAGCCGGCGCGATTATGCACGATTTCATCGCCGTGTCTCAAAACCGATACGTCGTAAGTCGCGAGCGTAAATACATCGCTGCGCCTTCGCAGAGCTTCAGTATCCCACCGGCAGCCGTGCCGTGTTGGTGTCTTTCTGCCTGCGGCGACTGCTACAAGGTATATAGCGTCACGGAGCCCCCATGAATTGTCAGAAAATGCGAGGTCAAAGGCCCAGCTTTACGTAACTAAATCAACCATATAATTTATCAGAATGATGAGACCAAAGCAATGTGTGATAACATCGAAGCACCCGCCAGAAAAGTGCGAGGCCGGAGGTCTAGCATCACAGAAAAACAACAACACAAACAACAGAGGCGCGAGGCAGCAGGGCGAGCCGCCTAGTTTAGCAATCATAATACATTACTAAATGGTGGGTGAAGTTTCAGAGTTTTTGAGTTGAGAGTAGAATTTCAAAAAGGTGCGATATTTTTGATGCTGAGTCTATTTGCGTTGTCAGGCATAGATTAATGTGATATGCGTTTTGTGCAGGCGGCAGAGAGGTGCGGGCAGGTGGAAGCGCTCTGCGTCGCGCTGGAAGAGATGGGCACCCTGGACAAGATTGAGGCTCTGCAACACCACGAGAATGAGCAGGTCAGTGCCCTGCGTGTCATCCTGCGTCATCTTTCTGGCGTAGCGGGCGAGATTCAGTTCAGTCTCATTTTAAAGCATAAATGGTCGTATCGTTTTTTGCGTTCACCTATAAGTCTATTCGTGATAAGAATACCAGTCAAATCGTTTCCAATTATCGAGCCAAGTTCACAGTGACCAGTTGAAGGCAAACTTACGAACGCGAAGGTTGTGTCCTGCCCTGTGTGTGTGTTAACAGATTTAAATTTAAATTTCACTGCATTCTTGTCACAAATAGACTGTAGAAGTTTGATTTTTCACAGCTCTAAGGAACCACACACCTGAGCAATTGATATCAATTTCTGGTTGTTGCCACCTCGCATTCCCGATAGATAAGGTCTTGATAGACGGACTGCAGACGGGTAACGAAATTATCCTATTTGGGGTCCCTTCCTTTCCCCCCCTCAAATCAAACATAAATTCATCTCATGAAAATGACCGTGATACACAAGAAAGTCACAGGAACGCAAATATTATGTTTTATATACAGGATGACATTTAGTTAGCTGACCATATTTTGAGGAATGATAGTACCCATCATTATGAACAACTTTCCACAAGAAACATATAGTCGCAAATGAAAAAAAAAAATTCGTCCCCCAGTACATTGCCCCGATCAGCTGATTTCAAGTTACTATGGGAGACCCAATTTCGTTTGCGACCATATGTTCCATGAGGAAAGTTCTTCATAATGATGGGTACCTACTATCATTCCCAAAAATATCGTCAGCTAATTAAATGTCACCCTGTAGACACTTAGGTACTGGACCGATTCTAATTAGAGGAGATGAAAAAGTACAACTGAATTGAGAACCCCTTATTGAGAAAGAACCCCCTATTGTTTTCGGGTGCCAAACGGGACCCTATCACCAACTCCGCTGTCCGCCTGTTTGTCCGTCTGTCTGTCCGCCAGCGGCCTGTATCAGACTAACCGTAACGGCTAGAAAGTTGAAATTTTCACAGAATGTCGTTTGTACTGACATACTTTATCTGCCCACAGGTATACACGAAGACAGTTCACATCATGGACACGTACTTCTCAGAGACGGAGGACGCCACAGCGCGGCCGGCGAAGGTTGGCGATGAATACCAGTTCGACGCCGGCGCCGACACGCAAAACACCGGCCACAATATACAGTTTTAGAGTTTTTACAGTCTACCTAGCAAATAATTTGGCACCTAAACGCGCTATACTAGTTGCTGTATCGCTTATTGAGTCAATTTAGCTCGCACTCACACCAAAGTTGACAATCAGCGATATTATAGCCCCATGGGGTCCATTACAGGGGGGAAATTCTGGCGCTAGCGAGATCGTGTCCATGGTCGACATATCGATTTTGGAGTACCGAAATCTATCAAAAACAAGCAAAAGCTATTCTTACGACTAGCCTTTCGACCAACCGAGATATCTCGCCCCGTTTTCGATCGAAATAAATATAAATCGAGATCGTTTTCGACGGATTTAGGCGGTATCAAAACCGATATCTCGACTGGAGAGATGATCTCGATAGCGCGAGAGTCGGGGGCCAGCTCCTTGACCAAGTTGTTATTCGTCTATTTGCCGTAATGTGCCGCCAATGGGCCAAAGGAGATGTGTACTTTTTCCTAGGCAGTTGGTACTTTATTCGAAATAGTCATGAACCAAGCTAAAACCATATTTATATGAAAGAATATAATTAATGGATTCTAAATTTATATAATGATATTTTTTAAACCGCCGTTTTTTAGTTTTTGTGATTTAAAAATAATTATTATTTTGAAATAAAACTGCCACACAAAACAATAATTTACTATGGCTTAGCTAAGCAGCAAAAAAAACTGTCATTTATTCAGTTCAGTCAGTCATTTTTAACACTTTCCCCCTGTTCCGAGTCACGCCACAATCGATTACAGCGTCTACGAAGGCGTTCCGAGTCAGCTTTGGCGATACAAAACGATGGCATCGTAGACGCTGTAATCGATTATGGCGTGACTCGGAACATGGGGAAAGTGTTAAAAATGACTGACTGAACTGAATGAATGACAGTTTTTTTTTGCTGCTTAGCTAAACAAAGGATACAGGATATAAATCCTACCCATACAAATATTTTTTCAAAATTAATGTGTAATGGCGGTTTTAATAAAATAATATTTTCGTAGGCTTTATTCATATTCGTTTCCCTACCACAAAAACCGGATATGATTATGGTTCAAAAATCAGTACCGGAAAAATACATCTCCTTTATGAAGAACTGAAAGTATAAAAAATAAATTGTATGAAGATAAGTCTAACCTTGCCTTTAACTACGGTGGTTCTGTGGTCAAGTGGGTTACACGCCTGCTTCTCACGCAAGAGATGCAGCAGGTTCGTATCCGGTGTTGGCCATGTACCTACTGAGATAAGCAGGTCCGGGCTAGTATCGCTACTTAGTGGTAAAAAAAAACCTCCATTAAGCCGTACTGAGCCAGTGTGGTGTAGTATGGCTCAATCTTACTCGTATCCGGGTAAAGGCCTGTGCATCTCGGTGGGGACATTGATGGGCTATTATTTATATATTTGGTCTGATATTTTTTATTAATCTTTTACTATATTCTAAGGTCATACTTTTCTTTATACAGTTGGTCCAATGATTGTTATTTGGCCTAGATGGACGAAACTTGAATGTGATACTATTAAATCAACTATTTTCTTTGTAATTATTACATAACTTTCGACTGATAGTACATGTATGATGTTGGTGTGCTTCCGCCAGCACTACATAACGTTCGACTGATAGTACATGTACGATGTTGGTGTGCTTCCGCCAGCACTACATAACGTTCGACTGATAGTACATGTACGATGTTGGTGTGCTTCCGCCAGCCCGCATGGGAAAAGGCGTGACGCTAGAAGTCTTTAGTTTTATACATGTACCATCAGCCCAAAAGCGATTGTATAGACTGAACTTTTAAAGGCCTCTTCCAAATGGTCTCGATAAACTGCATGAGGCACATTTTACAAACAAAATTAATGATTCAGTTTCAACAGGTATACCTGTTCTAGTCCTTAATAAATTAATAAGCCTTATCGAGACTATTTGAAACAGGGCCTAAGAATGTGATAATTTGAGGCGTAAGAGCTATTTTTGTAATCTAATTTTTAACATTTTAATTAAATATTTAGCGGCATCGATTGTGGGTTGCATAAATAAGAAGCTAGGTTTAATTTAGAGCTTCTGAAATTGATAGTGCAATCCGGAATATGTCGCATTTTTATCTAAAGCAAGTTGTTTTATTTTCGCTTTCTTGAAATCATCTAAAATGGCAGGCCTTGCTAACTATCTAAAATTACCTACACGTTTCCAACAATCTTTGAGCGCGCGGTGACAGGTGAAAATCAGGACACCAAGTTATCTGCAGTATGGGTAAAGCGGATAATACTGACGCCACTTTGAGAAGGTCAAGAGTACTTAATAGATCGTGGCGCCATCGCTAAGATGGTGGCACTGTAACGCTTGATGACAAATGAAAGCTATCTGTTGATGACATGTTCGTTGCGTTTATGTCAGTTAGTATACAGGGGGCGTCAGTTCCACGCAACCTGATGCAATGATCTTGCCAAAATCGATAGTTTCACCTCACCGCACGCCAATAGATCGTTATACAGCTATAGTTAGGTACGTAGAAATGGCGCTCTCCTGTAAACGTCAAACAACTACCACAGCAAATAGGCTTGTGGCAAAGGTAATCCAATAAATCTAGGAATAAGTTAAGTTGAAGCATTACAAAACGGCTTGACATTCTCAGAATTGTATAATTCCAGCAGATATATTTTATAAAGTAAATTTTGTGCAAAAAAGACTGCATTTACATGACGTCATTCTGTTGTTATTTCATAGAACTCAGGACCAAAAGTTCCGTTTTGACAGTTCATAAAAAGTATCTATTTTGACTTGACAGGCCACAAGCCTTTGACCCGCGGTGGTCGTAACTTGAACTAAGGCCGCCTGTATAAAATGTCATTCGAGTTCCAAAGACGCTAGCGACATCTGCACCGGGCCAGATGTTTGTGTCGCTACTTGATACTAGATGGCGTTGCCGGGATGAAATGCGGTAGTGTATGAAAGGTATCAAAAGGGATGGCTTCTCTATCGTAGCAATTCCTTTTCACCCCATTTTATAGTGCATAACAAAGAGTTTGCATCCTCCTTTCTGCCTGTGCATAATAATGGACTGGTTGAAATTTGAAAAAAATCGGCTTCGTGTCAAGTCA
This sequence comes from Argyresthia albistria, assembly GCA_963457715.1. Classification (NCBI taxonomy): domain Eukaryota; kingdom Metazoa; phylum Arthropoda; class Insecta; order Lepidoptera; family Argyresthiidae; genus Argyresthia; species Argyresthia albistria. The sequence continues at coordinate 5,221,635 of OY735281.1, forward strand.
ACTGCATAACATGACTTTTTCGACATAAAAAAGTCTGCTGAATTCGGTACTGAATGTTGCCAAGCCGAATATTGGCTCCTCCCCCCCTTTCCCCCCCTTTTTAGTTAACCCTTCATGGGCGAGTCCGACTCGCACTTGGCCACTTTTTTCCTTGAAATATGTCCCTAACCGCGGATTTAACTATTTTAAACAAAAAGCATTGCAGTTAAAGTCTTCACAAAATAAAAGGCCCGTTTTGACAGTTCACGCCCATGAAGTTGTAACCCCTAACGCGTAGGTAATAGAAGCGGTTTCCCTAGGTGCAACTTGTACGAACAGTTGGCTTTTATTACCTACACATTAAGGGATAAAACTTCATGGGCGTGAACTGTCAAAACGGGCCTTTTATTTTGTGAAAACTTTAGTAATAAAGTGTCAAGGACAAAAACTCTATGAAATTTTCTATAAGGATGGTGTGTAAACTTTTGTGTTAGTGTTTATGGTTTGTGAGCAATGTCTTCCTGTACTTTAGTTTCGTCAAGTCTGTCTGTCTGTCTGTCTATCTGTCTGTCTGTCCGTGCGTATGTCACAGTTACTTTATTCCAAAACTATTAAGACTACACAGTTGAAATTTGTTACATTCTGTAAACCACTTTAAGAATTTTATACAAAAAATAAAAAATATATATTTAAGGGTGGGCTCCCATGGAACTGACACCAAAAAAAAATTAATTCAACAAACCTATATGTGTGGGGGGTGTCTATAGATAGGTCTTTTAAAATTACCTTGAGGTTCCTAAAACCATTTTTCCTCATAGTCAATTGTTAAAGAGACAGACCACCCCTCTTAAACTTTTAAAGTATTTTTATTATTATAGCCTTTTATTCCAGAAAAAGGGTGGTAACAATGTGTGTATAAGTATTGAACAATTCAAAACAGTTTTAAATAATATCCCTAGTTTCTGTGTGCCTTTTGGCATAGGCTTCCTCCAACCGATTCCATTAATATTATTGGACTTGGTCCCATAGATCCTGAAAAAAAAATGATGATTTGTAGATTTTTGAAAAATGCCCGAAACTAATCGTTCCAACTAGAATAAATGAAAATGTTATGGGTAGATCTACCAAATTTTGATAGTGTTTTCATTCTTACAATTCTAGTCTAGTCTTCTAGTCTAATTGTTATTTTGTGCTGATAATAACTAATACTTACTGAAAAAGTAAAAAAAATAACTAACTAACTTTTAGTAACTTAATTTAATCTGAAATAACAATTTCCGTTCCAAGATTTGCTGCACGATGTTATTCAATTACAACATTACTTATTTATTATTAAAAGGGTGTTAAAAATGCACCACTGATGTTCAAAAAATACACTCCAAAAATATAAAGAAAACTAGCTGACCCGGCAGACTTCGTACTGCCTCAATCGATAAATAAAAGACCTAAACTTTTGTATAAATTAATTTCAAAACTGACTACCAGCTGATTGATTTACTATGGGAGGGCCAATTTTTTTTTTTTCATATTTCGACCTATGTTCTTTGGGGAAAGTTGTTGAGTTTCATGAGCACATTCACCTCCTTCAGGGTTGATACCCCCTTCCGTTACACTCTGTATATATATTTTAGTACAACTTTAAACTTTATGCAGCGGTAATAAATTGCAAATTGACTCTTTGACGTTACGAACACACCTAAATTGCTCAGACAACAGTGAGTGATTATAATTTAATATGAACTTTATTGAATAGCAATAAAGTTCAAATTGACTCCAGAAAACGATTGACTCTAGAAAACGTTTGTATGGGAAATAGAAAAGGGCTGTTTTTAGGGTTTTCCCGGAAATCGATTCGATTTTTTCTCGCCTTTTAAACCTTCCCTAGACCTCCACGAACATTTCAAGACTAAGATAAGATAAATCCGTTCAGCCGTTCTCGAGTTTTAGTGAGACTAACGAACAGCAATTCATTTATATATATATAGATATAGATGTCAACAAAACAAAATATGTACAAAATAAGTAAGCAACTTACAAAAAGAAATGAAATCCCACCAAAAACATTTTCATGTAAAAAATGTTGCCAAGAAGGGACAAAAACTTATCAGATCTTATGTAGAGCCAAGCTTCTAACTCTACACTCCCTCACTCACAAGCCCTAACTTATCAGATCTTATGTAGAGCCAAGCTTCTAACTCTACACTCCCTCACTCACAAGCCCTAACTTATCAGATCTTATGTAGAGCCAAGCTTCTAACTCTACACTCCCTCACTCACAAGCCCTAGCTTCACAAACTCTACACCTTACTCGAAATATGTGGCTGACATTGTACACTAAACAAACACTTGACTGTTACCAGGTGCAACCGACAGCCCCCTATGCAGGGGTTGCATGGAAGTGGAGGAGACAGTCGAGCACATGTTGCTGGCATGTCCATCCACAATTGAAACCAGGATGGCTATTCGGGGAGAAGCTACAACGACCCATGAGCTCCTTGAAAATCCAGGCCTCCTGCTCCAGCTTGTGCTGGAGTTGGGTTGGCTGAACTAAATGAGCAGGAGAAGGGGAAATGCGCAAAGGCCCCGCACATGTGGGCCACGTGCAGGCGCTTTGACCCCCATAAAGAAGATACAAGATGTGGCATGGCCGTTTCGTTGCTTGCATTTCCAACTTACGCCCATGTGACGGTAGTGAAACGGACAAGCCACATATTTTGAGTAAGGTGTAGAGTTTGTGAAGTTAGGGCTTGTAGAGTCAGGGCGTGAGAGTTAGAAGCTTGGCTCTACATGGGATCTGATAACTTTTGTCTCTTCTTGGTTTTTTTTTACATGAAAACGTTTTTGGTGGGATAATTCAATTCAATTCAATTTGTTTATTAATGTAAGTAATGTGTTTTGGAATCAGTTATTAATTAGCTAAGTTCTAAAAGAGCGACCGCAACCACAAGGAACGCCAATACAATGCCTCTTTCTATATGGGTTGGCTGAGGCTCAGTCGCGCCCACTTTCAGCCAGTTATTTAATACACCACTTTGCGTGACAGGGAGCTAGCCCATCGCCACATCTATGGAGATATGAGGGTTCACTCACGATGTTTTCCATCATCGTTAGGACGTCCGTGTTATGATAAATTACTCATCTCATTGGATATATACCTGTGACGTTCCTACTCGGAGATGTCATACGAATAAATAAATAACTCATCTCATTGGCACATGGTCGGCATCAGGACTAATTGTACCACTACAATGTTCACTCTAATGTATTAAACCTATACCTACTCATTTCCAATTATTAACCTATCAGTCAGAGGCACAATAACATGATTTTTAGATACGAATCATCATAAAAATACAATGTTTTATAGATGTTGCATTGAAGTGGTTTAGATAGGTATCTATACTAGTTTAGTAAGCTTAGGTAATACCATTACTTATAGTTTTAAAGGCTCGAGTACATCACCGGCGGGTCGTAAACGGGCCACTAGCGGGTCAGTGGCAAAGAGGCCTGAGAATTGATTGATCAAATATCTAAAGCTGTCAGTTCAACACGTTGCGCTTGTGTGCGTGTCGTTGCATGCACTCAGAGACTAGGTCCAATTGACTGCGCCTGCGGGGGAATGCGGCTCGCCAAACGTTTGTTGTATTCAACAAACGTTCGCATTCGCAACCTATGTACCATGACGGGCTGCCAGACAGTTTCGCAGCGGCTGACCAATCGCAGCTCTCTTACCTCGTCCCCCGCCGCTGCCGCCCGTAAATTGGTGAGTTGTGTTTCAAAGGAAAATGTATCTACGCGCTCTCCACGGGATAAGTGCTTCCTGCATGCACTGCATGGGAATCAATAAATAGTCTCGGTCAAACTATATGAGCATGAAGGAGACAGTTGTTTTGCTTTTACTGCTGCTTAATAATATAGGTTAGGTAGGTCTATTTTCCATTCGTGTGACGTCTCAATCGAAGGCATTATTGTGATTATTTACCATTTCGATTTTTGAACATCCTTTATAGTGTATGATTCTAGAGCTGGCACCTACCTCGCTCAGCGAATTAGCCTAGCGATACAGCGAGGTAATGGTGCCAGCTAGTGATGGGTTTTTGCCCGGACATTTACGGACGTATTGAATAAACGCCCAATAAACGTCCGTTTATGCCCAATAAACTCCCGATCACAGGGCATTTACTTTATTTGCTAATTATCTCAAATTGTTACTTAATGCTTTGATAAAATTATTTCTAGAGTTGTTTTAATGTAAAGTAAAACTTTAATTCGCGCTATAAGTAGGTACTTCGTTTCTAAAACAACCATTTGTTTTCAATCGATCCTAAAATTGATTCATCATCGGACATCCATTCCTATTTACTATAGTTTTAATTTATGATCGTATGTCGTACGTGTCTATATTGTCGATGGTTCCCTATTTGGTTTGCTGGAAGAGATCTCATAGTAGAGATAAGCTCGCCTTTGTACAAGTTTTCTGTTTTTTATTGTCCTATGTATCTGTTGAAAGAGAGCTATTTCGGACGAAGGTCCAATTTGGAGCCCGTGCGAGCGCAGCTCGCATAGGGCGCTAAGGATCGAGTCTTCCCGAGATATTTAGACGCCAGAGCGAGTGAAGCGAGCGAGGGTGAATATGGTTCGAGGGTGAAATAGCTACTTACACCCCGAGGGAACCTTCGGAAATCAGTAGTTTTAGAGTTATATTTTTAATAATCGCCATTTCAAGCATTCGGGACACGTGGAATTGTGGGAGTATTAGGGTGGGAGAAGACAAAAATGTCTGATTTTATATCGAAAAAGCTGTTGAAAGTTCACTGACCTCAAGTTCAAGAAAAACCGTCTCGTGTGCATGAGCTTTTACTTACTAAACCAGTGCCGGTGCCGGGCCGGGGCGTGTTAAAAAACGGCAAAATGCGGTTTTCCTAACAATTTATGAAAAAAAAACTGACTCGTCCGTATCGCCACACTGTCAGGCATAGTGAGTGGTAGTCGCCATGACATGAACCATTTATACATCAGAGTGTGTAATGAGTTCGAAAATGGAACGATTTCTAGTTTACATTGCCCGGCTTCGGAAACGCGAACTTTCTCGGACTCTTTTGACAGCAGCAAAACCTCTTTCCTGAGCCAGGATGATGTAAATAAATAATGAAGTATGAAATGATGGTTGGGCTCATTTGATTTGTCTTGACAAGTACGATGCTGGAGCCGGAAGGTGGCCAATTGGCCATGGGAACTCTGTTACCAAACGGCGCAATCCTATTGTGTTTGGGCTCATTTGATTTGTCTTGATAAGTACTTTGATCCTAGAATATTTTTTATGATGTGAAGCTGATCTGATGCTGGAGCCGGAAGGTGGCCCTGGGAACTCTGTTACCAAACGACGCAACCCTATCGTGTTTGGGCTCATTTTATTCGTCTTGACAAACACTCTTATTCTAGATAAAATGTTTTGTCCTGTCATGATAAAGACTAAAAAGTTAAAAATAAATAAAAAGTAAAAAAAAACATTTTTAAATAAAGCTTTTATTTCATTCCCTAAAAAGAAGAAAATTACTTTTAATTTATTACAATTATAAGCACTGCATTGAGGTAGTTACTGTTGAAAAGTTTCAAAACTTTGTTTACAAAAAACTAGATACAATTTGATAGTTTCCGTCAAATTTTAGGGTATGGTCCCAGATGCGCCACCTAGCGTGAGAAATTGGCAGTTTTGCGCTTCATTATATATGAATGACCGATGCACATAATAAATAAAGAATTAGTGATATTTTAGATTATAGATGACGTATAAGTATAGAAAATTACAGTAATTAACACTATTACTTGAATAGGTACTTGTTTTGTTTTATAAAATCGTACAAATAAAAAAAAATGGGCTACACTTTATTCATAAATAATATAATTTGGTATAAATACGTAAACCTTATCACTATTTAACGATTACGTCTTGATTATTCTAAATTTTGTGAAATTATGGTTTCTGCCCTGTAACTGGGCATTTATTTGGGCATAAATTCGTTTTTGCCCTATTTGCCCAGTTTATGCCCTTTCCGCCCAGTTGGGTTTAAAAACCCTCTGCCCATCTCTAGTGCCAGCATGTTGGGCACCCTGCCACTCGACGGCGGCGGTGACCTTAAGGATATTTTTTATTTAATTTAATTGTTTTTAGTAGTAAGTTAATTGTATATATACATATCAATAAATTAATGTCTTTATAGTGGTATTGGATTATTGTGAGTACTGTTAAAGTGCCAGCTCTATAATAACTGATCTAGGAGCGAATTCTACTGTTCACAAGCATGCGACAAGCCTGGCACAAACTTCAATACGAGGTTATTTAGTATTCTACTAAAACCGGAATCCAATTCACAAGCGCCAGCGTGACGCCAGCGAACTTCGTATTCTACTGTCCAAAACGTACTTACGCTGGCGTGGTTTTAGTAGAATACCAAATACCTCGTATTGAAGTTTGTGCCAGGCTTGTCGTACGCTTGTGAACAGTAGATTGCGGGCCCTGTAGGAACAACACTACACTGACGAAAGTTTCACAGACACATCTCACTCTTCGTCGAAGTCTTATACATGGATGGAAGCACTCACACAAATGCTTGACTTACTACCCTACACTTTTAATAGTGTCTCAGGGTAATAATACGCTTAATGATATAATGAGAAATCTTCTCATGATTGTTTTAGCATTACGGGGAAGAACATTATCTATACAAAACTACTATTTGACAGAAAACGGTTTATTTATTTAGATTACAGACATTACCCTCATCGTCAGACGTGCATTTACCAGAAACACTTTAGCTCATTAAATACTCCTATCCTGGTTAAAAGTTGACGCAGCTGTGCCTTTGCCAACCCGTATGGGAAAAGGCGTGACGCTATGAATGAAGCTGATACAGCCTTTTGTCAATGTAAAGTTACGCACAACATTATTAGCTAGTCAGTCAGCTTCTATTCCCTGACTAACGAATAAACGTCATAAAATTATTTGTAATTTTTTGTAAGAATAATTGAAACAAAAAGTTAACTTTAGTAAAAACCGACTTCCACAAACCCTATTTGATTAGATTGAGTTCTAAAAATCCCGTCGACCACCATCCAGCTACCTACCTAGGTAGGTTTACCTACAAAACAAGACCTAATTTACGGTCCAAAATTCGGAATTCCAGATACTTACCCTTTTTTTGGTAATTCGTTAATAAAGTAAGTATCATTTTACAGATGAGATAGTACATGGAATTGTATTAAGAATTTATTTATAGTAGATAATGATATGTTCTCAGTAAAAATCAGATGTTGGTAGGAAGATAATCTTTACGGAAAAGACTCGTCCGTTAATTTTATAGCCTTTAGAATTGCACTCATTGCTTGTTGATTTAACCTTCCGTATACCTACTAAAACAATTAAGTCAGAATTACACACGGTATGTTCATAATTGCGCAAGTTCTTAATCACTATGGTGAGACCACTCTAAACAATTAGTTTGCACGTGCTTACTGCAACTCTAGAGGTTACTTATATCACCTAGGTGACCTGAGCCCGCAGAATGATGCCGCTGATAGTTCCATACATTTGATAGATTTTGATAGAACAAAGCTCCTACAGTGACGGACGCCACTATAATAAAATAAATAACCGGCCAAGTGCGAGTCGGACTCGCGCACGAAGGGTTCCGTGCCATTATCTATAAAAAACCGCAAAAAAAAAATGTATGGGAGCCCCCCCTAAATATTAATTTAACTTAATTATTTATTTTTTAAGTAAATAATATACTCAATATATTGTGAACATTTTAAGCGTCTACCTGCTACCATTATCAATATCGAGCAAAAATGAGCAAAAAAATCACGTTTGTTGTATGGGAGCCCCCCTTAATATTAAATTTCTTTTGATTTTTAGTATTTGTTGTTATAGCGGCAACAGAAATACATCATCTGTGAAAATTTCAACTGTCTAGCTACCACGGTTCATGAGATACAGCCTGGTGACAGACGGACGGACGGACGGACGGACGGACGGACAGACGGACAGCGAAGTCTCAGTAATAGGGTCCCGTTTGGCACCCTTCGGGTACGGAACCCTAAAAACGTCAAAGTGTATTTATTTATTTATTTATTAATTGACAATAAGACTTAACAGTACAACACCATAGCGCACTTAGTAGTAAAAAGAGTTGGTACTCTAATTTTGGCATAGAATCAAAGAAAATATCAAGATGATCAAAAACATTGACAAATTTATTGATAAGCGCGATATCAATGTATGTGTGTTAGGCCTGACGAGTGTATCAAATAATCAAAGATTTAATGATTCTAGGGGAAAATACATATTAAAATAATTTAAAACACTAATTTCGTTTGATTGAAAACATTGAGATTGATGATTTTCAATAAAACGAAAAATTAAAATACTGCATTCGGCCATTTTGATCGAAACAGGAATCATAGCGCATGACGCTGCATGACGTCATGACTATTTTTTGTGGATATCTGTTATTGGCTTTCATTCTGTATCTCTGCTCTTTGTAATTTGTTTGTCTATGTGCTGTTGATGTCCCAAATAAAATAAAAATAAATAAAATAAATAAATCACTGTGTTTAGTTGTGATTTATGCTGATTACTCATTTGGACATTGAGATGTTTACTTATGCGTGACATCAAAGCCGACGCCATGACACCTGAGAGCTTTTTTCGCGCACAATACAAAATGTTAGAAAAATGGTTTTAAACTTCGTTAAAATCATCCGATGGTTCTTTTCGCTGATGACAGCACCGTGACATTTATAGGACACAATCTAAATGCATATGAATCTGACATTAATAATTCCTTAATAAATTTAATAGAATGGCTTAATAATAATAATCTTTTAATAAATATTAATAAAACGAAACTGATGAAATTTTGTAAAGGACATAAAAAACCATTGACATTAAACATTAAATATGAGGGTAATTAATAGAAGATACAGAGACCAAGGCCATTTCATCTTGAAATATTAACAGTCCCATCATTATATATGTTTGAAACAGCAGTATTTTCTCTTCAATCACATGAAGAGCAAACGCAACCAGGACAAACTGAGTGCTGACCCGCGAAAACCTGCATACTACGGTAAAAGTATATTCGGTATGACCACCACAATATACAACAAACTACCGTGAACATTAAGGACAAATAACAATATAAATATGTTTAATTATAATCTAAAGAAAATTCTAATTAAAAAGGCATACTAGGCTAGGCTAGGCTAGGTCCACCGGTTTAGGCTATGCGTTGCCTGCCCATCAGCCACGCATTGTATTTGTACCTAGTATTGAGCAGACCTAGAGCCATGAAACTTTGTACAGAGGTTCCTTAGTATCGTGGGGTAGCGTTGAGATGGGATTTGACAAAATTAAGTCCCCAAGGGGGGGGGGGATAAGGGGTTACAGTTTGTATTAAACTCAATCTAATCAAATAGGGTTTGTGGAAGTCGGTTTTTTCTAAAGTTTACTTTTTGTTTCAATAATATTATGACGAAAGTTAAATTTAACTTTAATAGTGCCGAAATCTCAACTAGATAATAAACAAGAACTTAGTACATAATTGAAATAATTAACTATCCGGCAATCTTCACGCTGCGTTCATTTGTGGGGTAGGCAGGCGGCGATGGCGGGCAACACGCACTGTTGGTAATCATTGCGACAGTCGTTGACCAAGGCAACTATATAGTTTGCTACCCAGATGATAACATCTTCAGTCATTTGGAGCTACGGACCTCGAGCCCCTTAAAATCGAATAGAAGTATCTAGTAAATTCAATTAAATTACTCAAACAATGGCGGCTTAACAATTTAGGTTCATTTCGCCAATAGCACGTGTTTTGAAGATTTCACTGCATTTGGATAGATTTTCTTTACAGAACGTTCGCTTAGTATGCAACGGTCGAGAAAGGCCCTTGTCTATGCACCAATGTCATGTCTCGAAGTGTCTCGCTCTCGGCGCACGCGGAAGAGGGAGACGGACGACCAAATTATAGACAAGTCTCTCGACGTCGAGAGAGAGTAAAAAGTGCCATGCTAAGCGTACTGTAAATGTTGTTAGTTTAGCAGGTAGTGTATCGATTACCCATTAATTAAATGAGGGGGGGGGGGGCAATTGCTCCCGTCCAAGGAGCACTTATCCAGTGGAGCGCAAAGATACATTTTTCTTTGAAACCCAACTCACCAATTTACGGGCGGCGGGGGACGGGTAAGAGAGCTGTGATTGGTCAGCCGCTGCGAAACTGTCTGGCGGCCCGTCATTGTACATAGGTTGCGTATGCGAACGTTTGATGAATACAACAAACGTTTGGCGAGCCGCATTCCCCCGCAGGCGCAGTCAATTGGATAGTCTCTGCCGCACAATCGTTCCCGATGTGCGAATAGGTACCGCAAGGCCAAGAACGCTATTTAGGTACCGGATTCGCTCAAAATATTTATGCTGATGCACGTATGATGTGTCACTACCAAATATGTACAAGTTGCATAATCGGAACACACCAGAGGCGACTAAAAATATACCTAAAGTAACAAAAGGTCAACTGCGATTCTGACGCGCACGCAAATAGTTTATATAGTTTTCAAGATACAAGCAAAATAAAACTCCCCCCCCACTCTTCCACCTACGTCTCAGAGGGTGATGTACTGCAGTAGGATTTCTAGGTTAATGCAATTTATATGTATAGTCTATTCGTGATAAGAATGCAGTAAAGTCATCACTGTCCGGCGGCCTAGCCACGCCCCGTAACCAATCAAATCGTTTCCAATTATCAAGCCAAGTTCACAGTGACCAGTTGAAGGCAAACTTTCGAACACGAAGGTTGTGTCCTGTCCTGTGAGTGTGTGTTATCAGATTTAAATTTAAATTTCACTGCATTCATAACACGAATAGATTACAGTCAGAAACCCTCATCCTATTTATCACCTCGTACGACGTATAATGGCGTAAGATTTCTAGCTATAGTACTTGAAATTGTCTTAGAAAAGCTAATGCGATATACGCACACAGTATGTTAAATGTATTTTTCTATCTCGCACGTTATACGGACGTTCCAAAGGTGATGGAAAACATTGTGAGGAAACCTTCATTACTTCATAGCTGCGGCGATGGGATTGCCCCCTGTCACGCAAAACGGAGTGTAGAGACACTGGCTAAAAGTATAGAATAGAATAGAAAATTTATTTATTTGTAAATGGGAAATGTGGGCACAGATGTGCCTCTGCTACCCCGTAAGGGAAAAGGCATGACGCTATGTTGTATTATGTTTATGCTCTGCGCGCGCCGATCAATCATCACTGCATGCGCATGGTCAATCCATTCTAACTTGTCCAAAAGTTACAAGTTAAATTAACCGAAAATTCATATCTGCATAGAGACTATCGCATTAGCATTAATTTATTCATGGGGTTACAAACATAGGACAAGTTACATTACAAAGACTTAACACTCAATTAAAATCTAACTTAACCCTTAGGGTATCTCACTTATGAATGAGGTAAATGTTGGAAAACAATTATCTCCGAATGAGCAACAAACTATAGTACCTATGAAGATAGACATTCTAAAACAATTTCGTGAGTCAAGTTCCTACTAACCAGAAATCCTACTCCCATACGTCACGCGAGGTGACGAATAGGCTTAGGATTTCTGGTACATAATATATAAATAGTGTATATATTAAACATCACCCTCTGCGACGTATTTGAACAGCATTAAATAACCGGCCAAGTGCGAGTAGGACTGGCGTACCAAGGGTTCCGATTACACTTGGAGAGCGTAACACGTGTAATTAGGTTTCCACATAAAAAACTAAAGTGTGATGTCATCCATGTAAACCAAACTATTTTTTTTTTAGAAAGACCGAAATTTGCAGTTTTCATATTTTTCCCTTTACTTGTGCTTTAAGACCTCGCTTCGTGCCAAATATCATGATTCTAGGTCAACGGGAAGTACCCTCTAGGTTTTGATTCCCTTGGTGCACGAGTCCTACTCGCACTTGGCCGGTTATTCCTTCTATGGATCGGAACCCTATAAATGCTAACTTAGTTCGTCGTAGCCGGCGAAGACGTACTGAAGTAGCCTCCGGGGTCACCTCCCACCCTCGGGGACTTTTGGTATCTGGAGGGACACTCCAAAGAATAAAGTGTAAGGTTTTTATTTTACCAGAAAGTGTTAATCCTAAAGTTAAAATGAATGAATGTCTCAATTTGTAGTACTTAAATGTTTATTATAAATGAAGAAGTAGAAGACTAAAGAGAATTATCTAATAGTTTTCGAAACACAAGCTAAAAACTGAAAAAATAAACCTATTACCCCCTCCCCCGCCGCCGGCCCACCCCCCAACCCGTCGTCGGGGACTTTGCATGTTCATCCGGACACCTCAACTAATTATCAGGCGTGGTTGTCTATTTTGGAGCTTTCATATGTAGGTACGATGTCAAATTTAAACTCAGTTTGCTAGTTTTAGATTTGATGCCTTCAGAATTCGGTTTAAAATCACACAGCAACGGAAAAATCGATAAATAAAATTTAAATAAAAAGGTGGCCAACCTCGGGTTATGTTAATTATTTATGCAAAACATTTCTATCATGTAGAGCTCGTCTAAGCTGAAATGACGCGCCCCACTCCTTGGTTTTGTATTTACTTGTCATACAAAAACAAGGAGTGGGGCGCGTCATTTCAGCTTAGACGAGCTCTAGAACCTACCATAACATAATATTTTGTATTAGTAAGTATTAGATGTTATCGGCGAAGTAAAGAATACAACCCTAAGGCTGGATTTCACCAACAAAAAGTTATACGAGAATAACTATCCCGGGGATAACTTGTATGACAAATGACAGTTCAAAATGAGGTGATCTGATCTGGGTGTCACTGGTGTCTATGAAAAAGTAGAAGATACTCTCGAGTAAAAGTTACTCTTTCGTTGGTAAATCCAGCCTAAGCATTATAATAAATCAAGGTCGGATTAGTTACACCATTTTTAGGGTTCCGTACCTGAAGGGTGCCAAATGGGACCCTATTACTGAGACTTCGCTGTCCGTCTGTCTGTCTGTCTGTTTGTCTGTCACCAGGCTGTATCTCATGAACCGTGGTAGCTACACCGTTGAAATTTTCACAGATGATTTATTTATGTTGCCGCTACATGAAAAAATTATGCAATGCTGGACCATTCTTTGAATCCCGGAATAATGATTATCAGGGCCCTAATGCTGCTCTGAGAATTTCACTTATATTTCATTACTATCTCATTACTATTCCATTGCAAACACCCAATCAAGGAGGATAAGGAGGATAATAATTTAGGAGAATACCAAATGACGCCATTTTGGGTGTTTGCAATGGAATAGTAATGAAATATAAGTGAAATTCTCAGAGCAGCATTAGGCCCCTGATCTTTGCTTAGCTGATTTTGCATGCAACGCATGGCAACCTAAAACGAGAATCGCGTCCCCTCCCCTCACCCCTTTAGCCCTGACCAACCCCGATTGTACCTACATACATCGGTGTAGGCATTGCGGAAATAAGTAAATAAAATAGGTAAAGAGTGAAATAAAACATATTCCATACATAACATACATTCACTGCCAAGCTTAGATTTGTATATATTTTTTTGTATATATTTATTGCACATAAAAGACAAAAAAAAACAGAAAATACAGAGAAGTAATTTACAAAGGCAAGCTTATCTCTAAGGAGAGATCTCTTCCAGCAAACCCAGGATGGACAGGGAAAATTAAAATACAGAACAGGTAGGCCTATGTGCTCAGGTAAGAGAAAAATAAAACATAAATAAATCATAATTGACCGAGCGAGCGAAGCGAGCGAAGCGTCTCCGTTTCAGGTTTGGGCAAAAATGCTTTCGTATGTCCGGTTGTTCTCCTCTACAGGTCGCATTTATGAACCGATTCTCGTGAAATTTTGTGAGCAGGTTGGAAAAATAAATAGAATTTTTTACTCGAGCCAGTTTTTTGATTTTTTTCAAAATGGCGGAGATATGGGGTTTTAAAATGTAAAAAAATCGCTACAACCCAAACGGCTCGATGGATATTAACAAATGAGGTGTCGTTGGATTCGTAAAGACCATGAGAGTGAAACAGATGAGCGAGCGAAGCGTCTCCGTTTCAGGTTTGGGCAAAAATGCTTTCGTATGTCCGGTTGTTCTCCTCTACAGGTCGCATTTATGAACCGATTCTCGTGAAATTTTGTGAGCAGGTTGGAAAAATAAATAGATTCTTTTACTCGAGCCAGTTTTTTGATTTTTTTCAAAATGGCGGAGATATGGGGTTTTAAAATGTAAAAAAAATCGCTACAACCCAAACGGCTCGATGGATATTAACAAATGAGGTGTCGTTGGATTTGTAAAGACTATGAGAGTGAAACAGATTATATAATTTTAGTAAAAAGTCTATAGGTTGTATAAAAGATCGCGAAATGTAGTTTACAAAGTTATTGGTGCGGCTACTTTCATACTGCATGTACGTAACCAGGTACATTCATAAGTTTGTATGTGTTATTGAAAGAAAATTATTTGGTTTATTTTTTTTATGTGTGTTAGCAGTTCAGCTTTCCCACCGACATACTCGCGAGGTCTACAGCTCACAGAGCCACTAGTATTACTAATCTACTGAATATACTACATAAAGAAGTACATGTATATTACATAAAATAATATAAATAAACCGATATCTCAGATATTCTTACACTGCCTAGGCATTGTATATCTACATTGACGTGTTTCCTACATCGCCGTTGACTTAAACAAATAATTACAATTGTATGTTTTACAATAACTAACGTAATCTCACGTGATCTGGGAAGTGCCCGTGGACCTAGAGTCTAGAATCTAGACTCTAGCTAGATTTATGTCCTTGTAGCAAGATGCTGCGCCAATTTTCTTTGGTTCTGAGTGAGCTGCTGTATATAGGCCTTCACGGGGTATCCTAGTGTGGGGCCAGAAGCAATGAATACGTCTGTAAATAAATCACTAAAGTTAATTTTATATGTCGCAGGGATATGATGAGATAGGGATTCGATCAAATCACTTACTCAACCAAATCGGTTTTTTATATTTATTTTTCCTGATTTCCATATTATGAGATACGAGAAAATGACGGGGGTCACGATTGTGACACGTCATTAGGAGTAAATTAAATAATGATTGTATTTTCGCGAAGCCGGTGGTTTTTCCGTCGGGTCAGAGTGACAACACGTGCAGATGGTTAAGTGACCGACGATTAAGCTCCGTCGCACACGTGTTTCTGAAAAGATCGGAGTCCTCACCTCACGCCTTCGAGATCATCTCCCCAGTTGAGATCTCGGTTTTGAGACCGCCTAAATCCGTCGAAATCAATCTCGATTTATATTTATTTCGATCGAAAACGGGTCGAGATGTCTCGGTTGGTCGAAAGGCTAGTCGTAAGAATAGCTTTTTATTGTTTTTGATAGAGATTTCAGTATCTCAAAATCTAATTTCGACAACGGACATGATCTCGCTTGCGCCAGAATTGCCCCGCTGGCCAAGACGAGTACTGCGGGGGGATTTTGAGATACCAAAATCTCTATCAAAAACAAGAAAAAGCTATTCTTACGACTAGCCTTTCGACCAACCGAGACATCTCAACCCATTTTCGATCGAAATAAATATAGATCGAGATCGTTTTCGACGGATTTAAGCGGTAACAAAACCGATATCTCGACTAGGTAGATGATATGCATGATATGTAGATGCATCGCGTATGGAAATCATCCAAGAGGCCAGCTGTCTACTCCGCATTCAGTGAGCTGAGAGCCAACATCAAGTCCCGTGTAGCTGCAGCATACGTAAACCACTTGATGAATATCGAAGAGAACGTTAGGTATAACCCACGCGCGTTTTGGAAACATGTGAGCGGACTTAGATCGAAGGGTGGTTTCGAACCTAGAGTCACGCATCAGGGGCGAGAGTGTGTCGGAGAGGAAGCAGCAGCCGCATTTGCAGACTACTTCTCCGATGTTTTCCTCAGAGACGTGCCTGCGCTTGCGCCGGATCTGGTAAACAGTTCCGATGACTCGTGCACGGCGAACTACGTACAAATTGCACATGTTTCCCGTAGGGATGTCGTGCAGGGGCTGAAGCAGCTTAGGCCAAGGAGCGCAATTGGACCGGACAACGTCCCTCCTTACTTTCTGAAAGCCTTTAGCGAGCAACTAGTCATACCTTTGGGTCATATTTTTAACCTTGCCCTAGAGCAAGGGAAGTACCCTGCCAGCTGGAAGCTTTCTCGAGTCAGCCCAATGCCCAAGACAAGTGACACTGCCTCCGTAAACCAGTACCGACCTATCGCGATCCTGAGTTCATTGGCAAAACTGTTCGAGTCAATCATATACGGTAAAATCTGCCCCCAGATTGCACCGTATTTGTGCGACTCGCAACACGGATTCAGGAGTCGACGCTCAGTAACCACCAACTTACTGACGCTAGTCGAGATGGTTTCGGAGAGTATGGACAAGGGATGTCAGGTGGACGTCGCCTATCTGGACTTCCGTAAAGCGTTCGATAGAGTCGACAACGACGTCCTGATGAAGAAATTGTGTGCCATTGGATTTGCCCCTCGGCTGTTGGTTCTCTTCGCTGACTACCTGAAGAACCGCCAACAATATGTGCGACATGGCTGTTTTGAGTCCCGGCCGTACCACATACGGTCAGGTGTTAGCCAGGGCTCCATTCTTGGTCCGTTGTTATTTATCATCATGATAAATGACCTGGAATCTGTGCTAAAGCACGCCAAATGCCTATTGTACGCGGACGATCTGAAACTGGTACTTCCAGTGATGTCAGAGGATGATTGTAGGCTTCTGCAAGAAGATTTAGACTCGGTTCATATATGGAGTGTTGATAACAAACTCCTATTTAATATTGAGAAGTGCTGTATAATGTCCTTCACGCGCTCTCCAAGCCCTTTTATCGCGACGTATACACTCGGCACGGAGTCATTGACTCGAGTGTATTCGATAAAGGACCTCGGTGTTACGTTCGACCCAAAACTTACATTCCATGAGCACATGAGCACTTTAGCCAAGGAATGCTTCAAAAGATTAGGGTTCGTGATACGGAATAGTAAGGGATTCCATAACTTGGGTGTGGTCCAGCTTCTTTACACGGCCCTAGTGAGAACCAAACTTGAATCTAGCTCGGTTGTTTGGAATCCGCACGAAGGCTCATATGTCCTTATGCTCGAGAAGGTACACAAAGCTTTTCTACGATACCTATATAAGAGGAAATTTGGATACTACCCTTACCTTTATCCTTCCGCTTTTATACTAGGTATGCTCGGATATAACTCACTAGAGGTGAGACGTAACACTGAACAACTTCTGACTGTGTGTCGATTGTTGCGAGGCGACAGTGACTGCGCAGCGCTTGTCAGTGCAGTATGCGCGCTCTACGTGCCTGACAACTACCTACGCGCGCGCAGGCACCAGCTGCTAGCGGGCGGCACGCACCGCACGGTGGCGCGCCGGCAGTCCCCGCTGGTCCGGGCGCGGGACAGCCTTAACGCTCTTTTGGTGGCCGCACCACTGAATGATCTGTTTGGTGATGCATGGAGGGATATTGTGCGAGAGTGTGGCAGGTACTGCGAGAATGATGCTTAACTGTGCTGTCCTCTCTTTATTAGAATTATTCGTAATTTGAAATCGAAATTTAATTATTATAATCAATTTGCTGATCTGTATTTGTACTATTAATTTATTGTAATGTAATTTAAAATAATGTTTGTGTCGATTTGGTTCGGTGTTATGGCACAAATAATACCTGTGATAATAAATAAATAAAAATAAATAAATAATAAATAAATAAATATCGATAGCGCGAGAATCGGGGGCCTGAATGGGTACCTACTGTATGTTTCTATGTGGCATTCGTTTCGGGCGCTTCCGTGTTTCAGATGACACGTTAAGCTGTAGGTCCCGGCTACTATCACTACTCGGTGGATGTAGTAGTCGTAAAGCTGTGTCAGAGGCCCTAATAGGCGGCTTGAAGCTTGTGAAAGTCGATTTGGCCTACTCACTAATCTTACTGGTGTCCGGATAAATGCCTGTGCTCCTCGACGCGAACATTAATGGCTACATAAAAAAATAAAAATGATTTTTCAACTTATTAAATTAGCTTATCTCTCTCGATCCGCGCCTCAAAGGTTTTACGATCGAACTATGCGAATGAACGATTGCGATAAAAAAAAACTTACTGAATATGACTTTATTATAGTATTAAATATGCTTCCAAGGGCCGGTTTTTCAATTCTCTGATAATTGTAACGTTATCTGTCTTTTATCTGAGCAATTTGACATTTTACATGTAGGTACATGAAATGTCACATTGGGTAAAATTCAGGGAGCACTTATCAAGTGGAGAGCGCATAAATACATTTTCCCTTGAAACACAACTCACCGATTTACGGGCGGCGGGGGACGAGGTAACAGAGCTGTAATTGGTCAGCCGCTGCGAAACTGGCTGGCGGCCCTTCATCGTACATAGGTTGCGTATGCGAACGTTTGTTGAATACAACAAACGTTTGGCGAGCCGCATTCCCCCGCAGGCGAAGTCAATTGGACATATAGTCTGTGGTAAATTACAGTTTCTTAAAAAAATATGTTTGCATGTTTGTTCCCACGACACGATCCTAGTGTGGGGCCAGAAGCAATGTGTGTAAATGTAATACACCCAGAAAAGCAAAGAAAAAGCGTGGGCGATCCTGGAAGAGGTGGAGTGATGAGTCTTATGGGATAAGGAGTGGAGGGAGAACGCTCGGGATCGGATGGAGTGGAAGAGGGGGAGAGGCCTTTGCCCAGCAGTGGGACGGACGTAGCAGGCTCGTTATAATAATTATAAATGTCACAGAACCGCTTTGCCACATCAGGTGGACCATACTTTATGCGACGACAGTGTAATCTAATAACTCAATGAGGCATAACTATTAAACATAATTTTATTGTTTTTCTAAATCTCTACAATTCCACTGTAAGGTAAGGACACAACGTGCTGGCAAAACAGCAAGCAGCGTCATAACTATAATGGCGATGACGCGAAATCAGTGTCTGGGGTCAACTTTAGTGACCTTATAGTGTAGAGGACATGGCATAGTTGATTTAAAAAAAGTTAATCCAAATTTGTTGAAGAACTGCACCAAATTGAAATAAAATGAAATATATCTATTTGTTGTAAGTATCTTTTTTGTACTTCCAAATTATAATGGTGGCCCTAGTTTCCAAAATAACGCGCACCTGGAGCATGTTTCTCGCGCATTCGATATACTTCGTAATACGGCTTCGTAGATCTCACACTGTCTCACTTT
Organism: Argyresthia albistria; assembly: GCA_963457715.1. Taxonomy (NCBI): domain Eukaryota; kingdom Metazoa; phylum Arthropoda; class Insecta; order Lepidoptera; family Argyresthiidae; genus Argyresthia; species Argyresthia albistria. Next base: position 5,240,986 of record OY735281.1, read on the forward strand.
TGGCCACTCCTCGGCATAACACCGCACCGCTGCGTATGAGCACTCTTTCAGGTTGCGGGCGGTCCGGCTTTGGAACGAACTTCCTTGCACTATTAGAGACAGTCCTACCCTTTTCTCTTTCAAGAAACGTATTAAAGAGCACTACCTCTCTCTTTAGTAAAAGTCATCATTGTATGTATATTTATTATATGTAAAGTGTATGTAGTTTATCAGTATGTATAGTAGTAGTTCTTCTGTATTTAGCATTTTTTCGTTTATATTTTATTTAAACTTGTTATTGTGCACTGCCTACCCTTTCATTGTATAATTTTTCCTTTCACGCCTGGTTTGCTGGAAGAGATCTCTTTTTAGAGATACCTAAGCTCGCCTTTGTACATGTTTTTTCTTTTAATGTAACTGTTTAAATTATTGTGTGCAATAAAGAATTGAATACTATATCTACACCTATATCGAGTGATTTCGTACGGGAATCTGTCAATATTAGACTCGATATCCGTATATCGAATGCGCGAGAATCGACCCGCCTGTACGTCACGAACTACAGGCCAATACGGAACATAGTTTTGTATTTACAGTTTTGTAGGAACATTGTTTAATCTTAGGAATAATAAGTTATTGGTGTGTAATTTACTTGTAATATTGTTTGCTTTTAGGGTTCCGTACCCGAAGGGTGTCAAACGGGACCCTATTACTGAGACTTCGCTGTCTGTCCGTCCGTCCGTCCGTCTGTCTGTTACCAGGCTGTATCTCATGAACCGTGGTAGCTAGACAGTTGAAATTTTAACAGATGATGTATTTCTGTTGCCGCTATAGCAACAAATACTAAAAATCAAAAGAAATTTAATATTAAGGGGGGCTCCCATACAACAAACGTGATTTTTTTTGCTCATTTTTGCTCGATATTGATAACGGTAGCAGGTAGACGCTTAAAATGTTCACAATATATTGAGTATATTATTTACTTAAAAAGTCGGTTAAGTGCGGGTCGGTATCGCACACGAAGGGTACCGTACAATCGTACAACAAATCAAAAGCAATCAAAACAATAAAAAAATAAACAAAAAGAAAATTTAAAAGCTTATGCCTTCACGAGATTTGAACCGACGACCTCCGGATCGAGAGTCTACATCATACCGGCTAACCACAACCATGTGGGTTGACGCGAAATATGCTATCATATTTAAATGTGTAGTATGTGTCTATGACATGGTTGCTATGACAATAAATAAACAGTTTCAGTCAAGATCTCCATTTTGAAATGCGTAAGTGTATCTAAACACGTCTCTTGTATGGGGGCCCCCTTTAATTTGCAATATCTCTCGTATTTCAGTATTTGTGGTTAGTGCGGCAACAGATATACACATTCTGTGAAAATTTCAGCTTTCTAGCTATTACGGTTCGTGCAGACGGACCCGGTGACAGACAGGACGGACGGACGGACGGACAGACGGACAGCGAAGTCTCAGTAATAGGGTCCCGTTTGGCACCCTTCGGGTACGGTACCCTAAAAATAAATAATTAAATTAAAATTAAATTAATATTTAGGAAGGGCTCCCATACATTTTTTTTTTTTGCGGTTTTTTATAGATAATGGTACGGAACCCTTCGTGCGCGAGTCCGACTCGCACTTGGCCGGTTTTTTAGTATTTGCTGTTATAGCGGCAACAAAAATACATCATCTGACAGACATACAGACAGACAGACAGATAGACAGACAGACGGACAGCGAAGTCTCAGTAATAGGGTCCCGTTTGGCACCCTTCGGGTACGGAACCCTAAAAACTGTGATGCATAGCTCTTAAGTAACTGATGCTGTTCGATTTGCGTCTAACATTCGGAGAAGGAGCAGCGGCGTCTGCACTACAAGTTGAGTGTTTTAATAATTTCCTATGAAATTATATCGCAAGAAACAAAAGGTGAGATGCTAATTGGAGTCGCAAGTTAATTGCTGGGTGCTTCAGTGTCGCCGCCGCCGCCGTACACTTGCGGACAGTGAAAACAATACAAGTTAAAATTATTTAAATGAGTAAAGAATCGTCGATGCGTGTCGGGCGGGTGATCCTAGAGCTGGCACCTAACTCGTCCAGCGCAGCCTGGCGATACAGCAAGGTAATGGTAATAATATAATAATATTTTTTATTGCATTATCAATTAGATAGCAGACTTAATTATTATAGAGCATTTTGTGTCAGACAAAACAGAATCATCTGAACCTGAGCTAGGATTAACCTGTATTTCAGATTCAGTGCTCTTCCTAGTTACATGATACGTGCTGGTGATAAAATAGATTGAGAACCAGTAAATACATTAATTCAATCTCATTTAAAAAGCCAAATTTGATTTATTAAATTTAGAATATTAAGTTACATCTAAGAAAAAATATATTTTAAAAGTGCGAAAATGGATTACAAAAAACGGAATTGGTGAATGTAAGGAAGAACCTCTCTTTGAATATCGGGAGTATGAATGAGTGTGTGTGAGAGGGTTTTGGGCTGGGTTGCCAGCATGTTGGGCACCCTGCCACTGAAATGCGATTAAAGCATAATATAGCGTCACACTTTTTCCTAAACAGGGTGGTAAAAGCTCAGCTGCTCACTTGATCAGCCAGGCAATATTCCAATTCTGCATCTACATGAATCCGTTATAAAATAGATGATGAAAAACCAGGGAGCACTTATCCAATGGAGAGCGCATAGATACATTTTCCTTTGAAACATTACTCACCAATTTACAGGCGGCGGGGGACGAGGTAAGAGAGCTGTGATTGGTCAGCCGCTGCGAAACTGTCTGGCGGGCCGTCATCGTACATAGGTTGCATACGTTGAATACAACTAATGTTTGGCGAGCCGCATTCCCCCGCAGGCGCAGTCAATAATATTGTCTCTGTGAAAAACATATACACATAAACATTTACATAAAGGCACTTACATTGGTTCTGGCCCCACACTAGGATACCCTGTGTCGTGGGAACCAGAAACAGCGACGTCACAAACATGTGAACATCGAAGACCTGGGGTTTTTTTTTTTTCGGGACCCGGGACTTCTCGCATGGTAGGCAGACGTGCAATCGCTGCGCCACAGAGGTTGTTGTATGTGGAAACCTTCATAACTGTGACGATAGCCTTACCCCCAGTCACATAAAATGGCGTATTGAATAACTGGCTAAACGTGGGCACAATTGTGCCTCTGCCACCATATACGGGAAAAGGCGTGACGCTATGTTATTATTATTATTTTATTATCAGACACAAGATCCATAGTTTAACAATATGCAATAAAATTATACTAAAATAAATAAATTAATAAATACCTCATAAATCAACAAATGACACAATAAAGTGCCCATCTTTCATTCCTCAGATAGCATTAATCTGTCTGTTTATGTTTTAATTTATTTCTATTTTATTTATTTATTTATTTAAAGTAAATTCGTACAACATGACAGATAAATCCATTTCGTCGTACAAAGTATCTAAACTATAAAATAGATTACATTAAACACAATTACAATTACATACATTCGATTATTAAATAACATTATGTCCATTTGTAATTTGGGATAATAATTACATGACAACACTATCATCCAATCATCTCACAGAACCTGCCACATTCTCGCACAATATCCCTCCATGCATCGCCAAACAGATCATTCAGTGGCGCTGCTACCAACAGTGCGTTGAGGCTGTCCCGCGCCCGGACCAGCGGAGACTCCCGGCGCGCCACCGTGCGGTGCGTGCCGCTCGCTAGCAGCTGGTGCCTGCGCGCGCGTAGGTAGTTGTCAGGCACGTATAGCGCACATACTGCACTGACAAGCGCCACGCAGTCACTGTCACCTCGCAACAATCGACACACAGTCAGAAGCTGTTCGGTGTTACGTCTCACCTCTAGTGAGTTGTATCCGAGCATACCTAATATAAAAGCTGATGGATAAAGGTAAGGGTAGTATCCAAATTTCCTCTTATATAGGTACCTTAGAAAAGCTTTGTGTACCTTCTCGAGCATAAGGACGTATGAGCTTTCATGCGGATTCCAAACAACCGAGCTAGATTCAAGTTTGGTTCTCACTAGGGCCGTGTAAAGAAGCTGGACCACACCCAGGTTATGGAATCCCTTACTATTCCGAATCACAAACCCTAATCTTTTAAAGCATTCCTTGGCTAAAGTGCTCATGTGCTCATGGAATGTAAGTTTAGGGTCAAACGTAACACCGAGATCCTTCATCGAATACACTCGAGTCAGAGACTCCGCGCCGAGTGTATACGTCGCGCTAATAGGCCAAGGAGAGCGCGTGAAAGACATGATGCAACATTTCTCACTATTGAATAGGAGTTTGTTGCTCACACTCCATCTATGGACCGCATCTAGATCTTCCTGCAGTAGCCTACAGTCATCTTCTGACTTTACTGGAAGTACTAGTTTTAGGTCCTCCGCGTACAGTAGGCATTTAGCATATTTCAGCACAGATTCTAGGTCATTTATCATGATGATAAATAACAACGGACCAAGAATAGAGCCTTGGCTAACACCCGACCGCGTGTGGTACGGCTGGGACTCAAAGCAGCCGTGTCGCACAAATTGTTGGCGGTTTTTCAAGTAGTCAGCAAAGAAGACCAACAGCTTTGGGGCAAATCCAATGGCGCACAATTTCTTCATTAGGACGTCGTTGTCAACTCTATCGAACGCCTTACGGAAGTCCAGATAGGCGACGTCCACCTGACATCCCCGATCCATGCTCTCTGAGACCACATCGACTAGCGTCAGTAAGTTGGTGGTTACTGAGCGACGACTCCTAAATCCGTGTTGCGAGTCGCACAAATACGGCGCTATCTGCGGGTAGATTTTGCCATATATGACTGACTCGAACAATTTTGCCAATGAACTCAGGATCGCAATAGGTCGATATTGATTTACAGAGGTAGTTTCACTAGTCTTGGGTACAGGACTGACTCGAGAGAGCTTCCAGCTGGTGGGGTACCTACCTTGCTCGAGAGCAAGGTTGAATATGTGACCCAAAGGAAAAACCAGCTGATTGCTGTAGGCCTTCAAAAAGTAAGGAGGGACGTTGTCCGGTCCAATTGCGCTCCTTGGCCTTAGCTGCCTCAGTCCCTGCTCTACATCCCTACGGGAGACATGTGTAATTTGGACGTAATTAGCCGTGCGCGAGTCATCGGACCTGTTTACCAGATCCGGTGCAAGCGTCGGTTCGTCGCTGAGGAAGACGTCAGAGAAGTAGTTTGCAAATGCGGCTGCTGCTTCCTCTCCAACACACTCACGCCCCTGATGCGTGACCTCAGGTTCGAAACCACCCTTCGACCTAAGGCCGCTCACATGTTTCCAAAACGCGCGTGGGTTATGTCTGATATCACCTTCTATACTCTCCATGTGGTTCAGATAAGCTGTGGCTATGCGGCACTTAATGCTGGCCCTCAGCTCACTAAATGTGGCATAGTCAGCCGGCCCCTTAGACGACTTCCATTTACGATGTAACTTAGCCTTTGTAGCAATGTCACGTATTATATCACCGGTGTACCACACAGGAAAGCGTCTGGAAGGTACACTTTTCCTGGTTTTTTTCGGTATGGACTCATTGAAAATGTCATATATGGTGTCGTAAAAACGGCCAACTGCCGTCTCCACATCCAGAGCTTCAGCAACATGAGCCCATGTAACGCCACACATGCGTTCGTACATAACTGTGTGGTTGCCCTTGGCAAAATTCCAATCATTGTGACCGCCAATGTTGCTAGGGTCCAAGCGGCCGGATCGCTGGACTGCGCCTTGCGATGGCATAAGTGGCACAATGACGTCGAGAGGCGGGTGGTAGGCGTCAGTGCGTGGCACCAGGCTGCCTGACACGGAGGCGCGCACGATTACGCCACGGACGCTCTCCGGTAGCAGCACCACATCAAGCACGCCACCGTGAGCATTCATCACCTCATTCGTCTCATACAGGCTACAAACACTAAGAAAATAACAATAATAATTAACAACTGACACAGACGCGCTATTCATGTTAAGGTCACCTAATATAATAATTGTTCCCTTAATATAGGTATATTTTTTTGCACACTAACTAAAACTGGTTTGCTCCACAGTTTAACTACACAACGTTTTGGTAAAGTATGTATAGTTTATAAGCTAAACCTTTATATTTGTAAGCGAATTGTTATTTTGCTTTGGTAGCCACATCTTTGGCTGTCACCACAGCAATTCTAAACTCTTTTTTTTATTCACCCAAAATTCCGTGCAGGGTCGATTGCCTGGCACGCAAGTGTATTGTCGTACACGATCGTGTATTAACACGTGAGTGTACACTGTCCGCCAGATTACTATACATATGTCAGCAATAAATAATACACGGGCTATTAATTTCGTATTAACTATATTAATGTAATGAATTATACTTACTTACTAATAGATACCACAGCAAAACTTATAAAGTTATTATGCCTCCTTTACCGTCACTCGTTCTCTTTCCTATAATAATAATTAAAAAAATAACCGGCCAAGTGCGAGTCGGACTCGCGCACGAAGGGTTCCGTGCCATTATCTATAAAAAACCGCAAAAAAAATGTATGGGAGCCCCCCCTAAATATTAATTTAATTTAAATTTAATTATTAATTTTTTAAGTAAATAATATACTCAATATATTGTGAACATTTTAAGCGTCTACCTGCTACCATTATCAATATCGAGCAAAAATGAGCAAAAAAATCACGTTTGTTGTATGGGAGCCCCCCTTAATATTAAATTTCTTTTGATTTTTAGTATTTGTTGTTATAGCGGCAACAGAAATACATCATCTGTGAAAATTTCAACTGTCTAGCTACCACGATTCATGAGATACAGCCAGGTGACAGACGGACGGACGGACGGACAGACGGACAGCGAAGTCTCAGTAATAGGGTCCCGTTTGGCACCCTTCGGGTACGGAACCCTAGAAATAGCGTCACGCCTTTTCCAGTACGGGGTGGCAGAACCCAATTTAGCCTTTTACTAATAATAACTGAATACTTAAATAAATGAATTAAATAAATATAGACCATGTCTTTACCAGATGGGAGTAATTTATTGTAAACTTACCCCCAGTTTCCGAGACGCTGATAGGATACGATTAGCCAACTTTTTATGTATCCGATTTGACATTTGGAATCGCTACGTGACGTCACCTTATGCGAAGCCATATGTCAAATCGGATACATAAAAGGTTATTGTTTCGTTTCGCTAGCGTTAGCGGTTAACTTTGTCTAGAGGGGCAGGTTTTGCTGCAATATGTAGTCGGCAACTATTGGTGTCCCTCTCTTACTCACATGTTAGAAAAGGACACCAATAGTTACCGGCCACATATTGCAGTGAAAATATGGCCCGTTTAGGTGCACCTTTATACTAGGCGGTACGTTATTGGCTGAGGCTGATTTAACCATTTAAACATTATTTGTTCTGCTATGTATGCTTTGTTTTTTTGCAAGAATGTTTATGAGCTACTGCAATCTACCCAAATGTTCCTATAAGTTATTGTTATCTTGTTCTTGTGTGTGAAATAAATTTCATTTTCATTTTCATTTTCATTCAGCGCCCAGGAAACCAAGCACCGTATCAATCAATCACGCATAGCAATAAGGTGTCACTGTTTTGAATGATGATCATGGTGTCAGAAACGGGAGTAAGCAACACAACACTGCCGCCTATGAACATGGTTTCCGACTACGCGCTATCAGACTCTGGAACAAGCTGCCAGGTGCCATTAGAGACAGTCCGTCACTCGGAATATTTATAATTGAAACAAAAAGTAAACTTTAGAAAAAACCGACTTCCACAAACCCTATTTGATTAGATTGAGTTTAAACTGTAACCCCTTATCCCCCCCCCCCTTGGGGAATTAATTTTGTCAAATCCCATATCAGTGCTACCCCACGCTACTAAGGAACCCCTGTACAAAGTTTCATGGCTCTAGGTCCACCGGTTTAGGCTATGCGTTGCCTGCCCGTCAGCCACGCATTGTATTTGTACCTAGTATTGAGCAGATCTGGTGGCCATATGTGGTCTTCATCAGCAGTTCCGCATCACAATATTATGCTTACCATGTGCATTTGCACGAGTTATTATGAAAAACACAAAAATCACTTTAGGTCTGCCTATAATAATTGAAGAGTTCCCTCGATTTCTCCAGAATCCCATCATCAGATCCTGACTTGGTGTCAATGGGACCAATGGGAAGGTAAACCCTTTCAAACAAAAAAATAATTTTCCAAATCGGTCCACCCGTCTAGGCGCTATCGGGGCACATACATAAAAATAATAATAATAAAAAAAACAAACATCCGGACGAATTGTAAACCTCCTCCTTTGGGAAGTCGGTTAAAAAGTCGATTGAAAGAACACTACCTTTCTCTTCCATATTAAATTTAAGTATTTGTATTTATGTATGCTTTATTTCCTATTTATATCCATTAATTCTGGTATACAGGTATGTACGTATTTGTGTGTAGTTTATATGATTATTATTTTATTTTTTTTACTTAAGTATTTGATGTTGTACACTTGGATCTACCTATTGTTGATTTATTTATCATTTCCATCCTGGGATTGCTGGAAGAAATCTCTCGATAGAGATAAGCTCGCCTTTGTACATGTCATTTCCATTTTTAATTGTCATAATGTATTGATTTGTGTGCAATAAAGTAAGTAAGTATAAAGTATATCGACGTTGTTGTCGCCTAATACATATAGAAATGACGAAATACGACAAACCCTATTTACTGATAAATACCTAGCTTTGTTTTTAAGGGCCCAACAGCGTCATCAGTCGAAACTGGGCAAAATATGTTGATTTAGTGCGCAAAATTACATCAAAACAACATTTCATCGCAGAAAAATAAAACAATAGCACCAAAAAAAAAAACACCATAAAAAATCATACATGCGCAATATTCATAGAAAACGCACATAAATAAGCGATTTTAGGGTTCTGTACCCGAAAGGTGCTAATCAGGACCCTATTTGCCTCGGCGGTCCGTCCATCCTTTCATAGTATAAATAAATAACCGGCCAAGTGCGAGTCGGACTCGCGCACGAAGGGTTCCGTGCCATTATCTATAAAAAACCGCAAAAAAAAATGTATGGGAGCCCCCCCTAAATATTAATTTAATTTTAATTTAATTATTTATTTTTTAAGTAAATAATATACTCAATATATTGTGAACATTTTAAGCGTCTACCTGCTACCATTATCAATATCGAGCAAAAATGAGCAAAAAAATCACGTTTGTTGTATGGGAGCCCCCCTTAATATTAAATTTCTTTTGATTTTTAGTATTTGTTGTTATAGCGGCAACAGAAATACATCATCTGTGAAAATTTCAACTGTCTAGCTACCACGGTTCATGAGATACAGCCTGGTGACAGACGGACGGACGGACGGACAGACGGACAGCGAAGTCTCAGTAATAGGGTCCCGTTTGGCACCCTTCGGGTACGGAACCCTAAAAATACTGAAACTAAGATGACATCCATAAATTGTCTCTATTATTTTCCTGTGGATTTTCAGTGGTGTCTACGGTCATTGTCCCGAAATGTATTCTGGTCTAAGGATCGTATATTACTTTATGACATAGTGATAAACCCATTCGGGATGGCAGAGGCACAAACGACTTCTGTAGCGCAGCGTTTGCGCATCTGCCTATCATGCGAGAGGTCCCGTATTCGAATCCCAGCTGGAGACAGAAAAAAAAACCTTGGATGTTTATATGTTTGCGATGTCGCTGTTTCTGGTTCCCACGACACAGGGTATCCTTAGTGTGGGGCCAGAAGCAATGTAAGTGCCTGTATGTAAATGTTTATGTTTATGTAAATGTGTCTACTTTTAACCAGTTACCCCATTTTGCGTGACGCCATCGCCTACCACAGTTTTAGTTTATATCGTGGAATATAAAACGTGTGGACTATTGCTTGTCGGTAGATTGATGTCATAGCTGACTTGTACCTATAAGACATACGCACGCAGCCGGGGGCGTATTTCCATTTCCGTACCCAATTCGTCTCCTTGTCGAGACGACATCAATTCGTTTGTTTTTGCGTGATAGGGGTCTAGCTAGCCCATCGCTGGAACTATGGAGGTACGGTCAGTAGCGGATTTGTCAAAAGGCTGAGTAGGCTGGAGCCTACGGTGGCATTTTTTAGAGGGCGGCAATTCGGCTCATATTTTTTATTTTCCAAAAATAATTTTACCCAGCATACTCAGAAGAAACAGAAATTTATATTCAGCATGCTATCTATGAAATTTTTCTATTTATTCTTGCTATCTATCGAATTTAAATCCGCCGCTGGGAACGGTATAAGTAGAACCTACAATAAATAAAACCAGTCCATTAAGTCCAGTACCTATTAAGTCATTTCTGTCCCGTAAACGTATCGATTTAGTCCCTTCGTGTTGACGAAATCAATACGGGTATGGGTATTTTCTTGTTGATTAAGGGAAACTCCCGTAAGCGTATCGAACCCTTGTGCTGACGAAATCAACACTTGGTAGTTTCTTTGGACTTCGTTATTTTTCTTCTTTTCTTGGTGAAAGTTGACGATAGAATACTTTCCTATACTTACAGCGTTTACCTGAAGGCTTTAAAAAGGCAATATAGGACTGGACTGATATCTGATTTTCTGAGGAGACATTATCAATACGTTTACGGACGAGCTGCTACTGATACTGCTACCGTAAGCGTATTGAATTCGTCTCCACTTGTTGACGAGACCTATACGGTTACGTTGATTATTATGTATGACTATATTTACAGCATACCTGTACTGATTTCATCAACGACGGGACGAAATCGATACGCTTGCGGGCATAAAATGAATTTACATAAACGTACTGATTTTGTATCGACAAGGAGCCGAATTGGGTACGGAAACGGAAATACGCCAGCCAGAGGAAGAAAAACGGCCTAAAGTCGAGATTTTGAAGTCCATAGTGTTATAATTAATTTACACGTGTTTTCATCTCCAAGATCCGTGGTCTAGTGTGGGATACACGTTTGGTTCTCACGCAGGAGATGCAGGTTCGAATCCCGGTGCTGACCATGTACCAATGAGATAGGTAATTAATTTATCTTAACTTACATTTCATCGAACGTTCCGTGTTTCGGATGACACGATAAGCTGTAATGTCCCGGCTACTATCGCTAGGTACTCGGCGGTAGTATGTATGTGGTAGTCGTAAATCCCCTCCACCAAATCGCACTGAGCCAGCGTGGTGGAATAAGGCTGGTTTTCCACCAGAGATGTGCGAGGATGCGTAGCGAAGAATGTGTATTTCAAGAACCAATAGAATCGCTTCATTTACCTTGCCCCGCTCAGCACATCTCTGGTGGAAACGGCTTAGCGGAGCGAGGATTGTGTTGCGAGGGATGTTTTGCGAGGAATGTGTTGCGAGGTTTCATACATACTGCTCCGCTCCCACTACACCGCACCCCCCCGCCATCACATTGCACAGCTCCGCTGCACATCCTCGTACGACACATTTTCCTCGCACAGCTATGGTGGAAACCCCTACACATTTCTGCGTGGCGCTTGTCAGTGCAGTATGTGCGCTATACGTGCCTGATAAATACCTACGCGCGCGCAGGCACCAGCTGCTAGCGGGCGGCACGCACCGCGCGTCGGCAGTCTCCGCTGGTCCGGGCGCGGGACAGCCTCAACGCACTGTTGGTAGCAGCGCCACTGAATGATCTGTTTGGCGATGCATGGAGGGATATTGTGTGAGAATGTGGCAGGTTCTGTGAGATGATTGTATGATTCTGTTGTCCTCTGATTATGTATTGTGTATATTTTTGTGTATAATATACGCAATGGAATGTATTAAATTTAAATTATTGTCAATATTTATTAATGCATATAGAATTTGTACAGCGCATTGAATTAGTCTGTAAGGTTGTACAATTTAATTTGAACAATAAATAAATAAATAAATTTGCACAGCACAGCTAGACATCCTCGCACGACACATTTCCCTCGCACACTCTGGTGGAAAAGCAGCCTTAGGCTCGCTCTTACTCGTATCCGGGTTAAGGCCTGTTCCCCTCGGTGTGGACATTATTGAACAATATTTACATTTACACGTGTTTTGATGACGTATCTTTAGACTCCAAAGATTGCGCTAAACTACATTTTGCTCTAAACCCACGAAATGATGAGTTATATTTCTCAGAATTAGATCCTCTGATTTAATTGAAAAATGACAAATAAATAATTTGTACAACAGAATGGGTTCTTCCCCGAGTGTATTAAGGCTGTGTGAGTGTACTATTTGCGTAAGGCTTCAAGGGTAAACCCACTTCCTTAATAAGACAAACTTTTACTGAAGAAGGATTCATTACAAGGCCCTCCAGCATCCATCTTGGTTTAAAAAAAAAAAGAAAAACTGTTTGTAAAGCGCAAACGATTCTTTTGATGTACAGGGTGTGGCAGAATAGAGTTATTTAATAAGCTTACACTAAGATATTTATCACATTAGATATTTTGAGACCTAAACACATGAGGTCAATCATCCCTATTCTGTCTCCATATAAAAGACTTAAACGCGCTTCCTTTACTCGAAATTTGTTCAACCCCAATGCGCAAATGTTATTCATATTCATATTCATTTATTTGCTTTTAATGTGGTTATATACATGGGTTCTTAAATATTTAATAGTCTCACACATTAAGCCGTCGCTGGGCATGCAAATTATGAACATAATATATTTGTATCATACACCTTAATTTAAATTGAGTAGGTACCCAACTAACATAAATCTATAAGATAATAATAATAATTTTAAATCCTTTATAATAATTAAAATTGAAATAAATGTCAAATAATATAATAATGTAAAAATTTACAGGCAAGTACTTACTTAATTTACAATACAAAATAGTCAGAAAAATACAGTGTTGTTGACAAAAATATACATACTGATCATATAACCATAACTTATTTAGCGTCACGGCTTTTACCATACGAAGTGGCAGAGACATGATTTTTCCCATGTGTAGCTAGTTATACAATACCTACTCCATTTTGCATGATAACGCCAACCCGTATAAGAACAAATATTGTATAAACATTTACATGTAAACATAAACATGAATATTTCCACACTAGGATACCCTGTGTCGTGGGAACCAGAAACAGCGACATCACAAACATCCAAGACCTTGGGTTTCTTTTTTTTTGTCCCCTGCCAGGATTCGAACCCAGGACCTCTCGCATGGTAGGCAGACATGCAACCGCTGGGCCACAGAGGTCGTCATATATTTTTATACATATATATACAAGCACGTATGTCATGTTATAGAGTCGAAAACTAAAGTCCTTGTGTCATTGTACATAAGAGTCGTACTGACAGCAAAATTCGCAAAACACGTTTTACTGCAGTTTTTATATTCCAGCTTCCGCAATGTCACACTTTGCAAAATAAAACATTTTATTTATTTCATTACGAACACTACAAATAAGTACGTCATTTATTTTTATCGCAACAACGCCATAATAATTATACGTGATAATATATAAAACATTCCGCGGGTTTTCTGGCGGCAAAATTGGCGAAAGTTGACGCGCGAGGAATTTATTATTTGCCTCTGTAAACACATTTGGTAAAACAGAAATAAATTTAAAAATTCTCCTGTTAGCTGATTCGCCGACACATCTTATATAACAATAGTTCGCCATTGTTCGGTGGTTTGAGTGGTGTGCTTCTGCGAGTGAAGGGGAGTTAGGTATATTTTGGATTTTAATCTAACAAAAATAAAAATATTTATTAATTTCGTAACTTATTCATTGTTATAGGCCGATTCCGTTAGCAACCATAGTCGCAAAAGTTTTCGATGGTTTTCTCGATGCACAGTTGAGTGCCCATCTGCAACTCAATGATGCCCAGTTTGATTTTAGACCAGGGATTATCGACAGAAAGTGCAATCCTGGGCCTGAAACATACTGTAAAATACTATACGGACCGCAAGACGAATGTCTACGCATGTTTCCTGGATCTATCCAAAGCATTTGACCTGGTCTCCTAAGATATCCTGTGGGTTAAGTGTCGGGAAACTAACCTACCAGGCGAGCTCATCAATATCTTTAAATTGGTATGAGCACCAAACTAATGTAGTCAAATGGGGAAACGACTTTTCAGACGCGTACCGTATGGAATGTGGAGTTAGGGAGGGGGGGGCTAACCTCCCCGAAGTGGTTCAACCTGTATGTGAACAAGCTAGTCGGTGAGCTCAGCAGCATGCATGCAGGATGTTATGTCGATGGAAAAAGCTGCAACAACATAAGCTATGCTGATGACATGGTGCTGCTGAGCCCATCCCCGGGCGGTTTGAGAAGGCTACTCAGCACATGTGAGCGGTATGCGGAGAGACATTGGCCTCAAATATAATGTTAAGAAGAGTGAAGTTATGGTTTTTGGGGCGGGTAATAAACTTCCGAGTGTATTGCCCGCCTTAAGATTATATGGCAAAGATCTCAATAGAGTAAAAGGTTTTAAATATCTTGGTCACATAGTGACAGATGACTTAAAGGATGATCTTGACATTGAGCGGGAGCGCAGGGCATTGGCAGTTCGGGCGAATATGTTGGCTAGTAGGTTCGCACGGTGTACAAAGGAAGTCAAAATTACACTTTTAAGGCTTTTTGTCTATCGTTTTACACGTGCAGCCTGTGGATCAACTATACCCAAAAGACTCTCAATGCCCTGCGCGTCCAGTACAAGAATGCCTTCAGGATGCTGCTGGGGCTGCCACGCTACTGTAGTGCATCGGGCATGTTTGCTGAGGCACGTACTGATGGATTTCATGCCATCATACGTAAGAGAATGGCCTACTTACTCAGCAGAACGCGTGACAGCACAAATAGCATCCTGCAGGTCATTGCAGGGCCGCTCGATGGCCCAATACTTAAACACTGGGTGAGTGTCGTGATAGGGACTCTAACAGTTTGTGGAAAAATGAGTCGGACCCAGAGAGATCTATCTATATGAACTAGTGTTTAAATATATATATAAATGTGAATAGTATTAAGAAACTAACATAGCTTTATACAAGCTAACGATATATGGATCTTTTTTTGTTGTCCGAAATAAATGTTTTATTATTATTATATAGTGCTCCGTGGTCTAGTGGGTTTCACCTTGCTTCTCACACAAGAGATGCAGGTTCGGATGCTGACCACATGGTGAGATGATTAATTTGTCTGAAGTACATTATCGGACACTCCGTGTTTCGGATGGCACGTCAAGCTGTAGGTCCCGGCTACTATCACTACTTCGTAGTATGTAGTAGTCGTAAAAACCCCTCCACCAACCCGCACTGAGCCAGCGTGGTGGAGTATGGCTCACTCTTACTCTGATCCGAGTAAAGGCCTGTGCCCCTCGGCGGGGACATTAATGGGCTACATTTACTTACATTTACATTTACTTATTATTATATACATTGTACATATTTTTTTTTATTATTTATTCTTTGTATCTTAAGTAACATATATGATATCTTAAATAGTACTCATAAACCACTGAGGTTTGTCTGAGCACAGAACATTCGTAGTTGACAGTTTACATTGATAAATTACACTACTACTACACATAACTAACCTAACACTGCAAATTTAACATCAAAATATTTATTAACATATGTATATGGAATATGTATATGGAATGAATATATATATGGCGGCGGCTGATTGTAGATGACATCATGATGGGCCCCGCCATTTCATGATATGCCCAAGGAATTACTGGGCACATCATGATGTGGCGGGTTTTAATGAAAACATGTCTTTTTATAATTGAAACAAAAAGTAAACTTTAGAAAAAACCGACTTCCACAAACCCTATTTGATTAGATTGAGTTTAATACAAACTGTAACCCCTTATCCCCCCACCCTTGGGAATTAATTTTGTCAAATCCCATCTCAGTGCTACCCCACGCTACTAAGGAACCTCTGTACAAAGTTTCATGGCTCTAGGTCCACCGGTTTAGGCTATGCGTTGCCTGCCCGTCAGCCACGCATTGTATTTGTACCTAGTATTGAGCAGATCTGGTGGCCATATGTGGTCTTCATCAGCAGTTCCGCATCACAATATTATGCTTACCATGTGCATTTGCACGAGTTATTATGAAAAACACTAAAATCACTATAGGTCTGCCTATAATATTTGAAGAGTTCCTCGATTTCTCCAGGATCCCATCATCAGATCCTGACCTGGTGTCAATGGGACCACCCTTGAGGTATTACCTATACGCCGAAAAAAGATTTGTTCAAATCGGTTCATAATTGGCGGAGTTATCGCGTAACAAACATAGAAAAAAAAACATACGGGTCGAATTGAGAACCACCTCCTTTTTTGAAGTCGGTTGAAAAGCATTTTTATACAGCACTACGTGATGATTTTTGTGTTATACATGTCAAACGAATGCGAAGACTATTCGAGGGCTTAGCTGTGCTCGCCCCCTTTAATCTTCACCTTTAAGCTACCACAGTGTTTGCCTTTAGAGATTTTATCGTTTCATGATATTTCACATTTGAGCACATCATGATGTGCCCGATTCTACGATCGGCCGCCGACATTATAAATGGTTAATGTATAAATATTAAATAAACATTACTCTACATATATTCTTTATTTATTTTTGACTAGCTGACCCGGCAGACTTCGTACTGCCTCAATCGATAAATAAAAGACCTAAACTTTTGTATATA
Organism: Argyresthia albistria; assembly: GCA_963457715.1. Taxonomy (NCBI): domain Eukaryota; kingdom Metazoa; phylum Arthropoda; class Insecta; order Lepidoptera; family Argyresthiidae; genus Argyresthia; species Argyresthia albistria. The sequence continues at coordinate 5,257,725 of OY735281.1, forward strand.
GTTATTTATCCAACAAGTGAGGAAAGTTCGTTTTTCCTATGAGTTTTGATTTTGAGTCTTGAGCGAACGAAGGATTGAAAAATAGAATCACGAGCGCAGCGAGTGATTATAAAATTCAATCCTGAGTAAGCGAAAGACTCAACAAAACGAATAGCAAATGAACTTGCTCACATGTTGCATACAAAACTTTTCACCACTCCCAGCAAGAAAGTATTCAGTCACCATAGGTAAATTAATTTAATAGACACAAAGCAAATCAAAATAATTCTTTATTATAAATTAAATAATAAAATAAATAATCAGTGATCATGAATGACCTACAGTAATTTAATTCAATTTAAGTAAGTAAGTAAGTTTCTGAAATTATCTGGTTAACAATTACAGTAAGGCCTGTAATAACCACTTTTACAGCCTTATCTTTACTATTAATCTTAACTTATAAGTATTTCTATTCTAAGTATAAAATTATTTATTTTTTAAAATATAGTTTCTGAACGGGATCATTACTTTCCTCACTGTTCAAACAGTGAGGAAAAACTAACTTTCCTCACTGTTTTCGTAGAGGAAAGACACTTCTTTCGTGCGGGAGTGGTGAAAAATTAATTTCAAAACAAAACATTAAATAATATCACAGACTTCAATAGTATATATCGATGAATAATATGAACTTTATTGAATAGCAATAAAGTTCAAATTGACTCTAGAAAACGATTGACTCTAGAAAACGTTTGTATGGGAAATAGAAAAGGGCTGTTTTTAGGGTTTTCCCGGAAATTATTCGATTTTTTCTCGCCTTTTTAACCTTCCCTGGACCTCCACGAACATTTCAAGACTAAGATAAGATAAATCCGTTCAGCCGTTCTCGAGTTTTAGTGAGACTAACGAACAGCAATTCATTTTTATATATATAGATAAGTGGGCACAGTTGTACCTCTACCTCCCAGTTTGGGAAAATACCGCAATGTAATATTGTGTATATGTTTAGGTTTTTATGACATATTTGTTTATATTTTGACAGGTTTGTCAATGTCAGGATTCTAGTCTAGCTTTCCACCAATAGAGGACACTATTTCATTTGTAACTCGCGATGTTGAGATTTTCGCAGTGTTCATATGGTTCAGGGCTGACTATGAGTAAATTGTCTCTTGAAGCAGGAAGTACATGATTAAGTATAGTTATAGTTCAATAAAGTAATCAAACAGTATATTTGATTAACCACCACCAACCAGCACCGATCGAGCCAGCAGCGTGAGGATAGCTTATATATTTTATATAGTTGTAAGTTACGCACAGATTCGTAATTCTTAATTTCTTTATTGTACTCACATGATGACACCAGATATCTTATGGAAAAATCGTGTAAAAAGGCGAGCTTATATCTAATAAGAGATTTCAACCAGCAAACCATGTTGGGTAGGAGACGGAGGTAACGGGAAGAACCACCGCTTAACAAAACTACTCGTAAACAATCATGGAGTTGTGGAATATAATAATCTTGTAAGAGTTAAAGGAGCCTTTATACATACTGGTTAGTTTGTTCGTGCTAGACAAATAAAAAATCAGTCCACTCAATTCAGACCAGATATCAAACATTATTTTAGCGAAGCAAAAGTAACCACCGAATGTGCGTGCACAAAAAAATATATACTTTATACTTTATTGCACAAAATAACACATTTTACAATTGAAAGTGGACAACACATGACAAAGGCGAGCTTATCTCTATTAAGAGATTTCTTCCAGCAAACCTAGGATGGACAGGAAATAATTTAACAACAGGTAGACCCATGTGCACAACATTAAATAAGATAAAACAATAAACTACTTAACAATACGTACATAAATACCAGACTTATAGATATAAATAAGTTAAGCAAATATACCTAAATAAAAGTACTTAAATTTAATACGGTAGAGAAAGATAGTGTTCTTTCAACCGACTTTTAAATATGTTGAGTGACGGACTGTCTCTAATAGCGTTGGGGAGTTCGTTCCAGAGTTTTATGGCGCGAAGTCGGAACCCATGTTCGTAGGCGGCAGTGTTGTGTTGCGGAGTTATAAGTAGCGACCGAGTGTGCGATCTCCGTTGCCTATCCGAGGACAGAAATTCGAAACGATCACGTAAGAAACCAGGGTAGCGAGGATTAAATAAAATGTTGAAGAGGCAAATAAGGATGTGGGAATCCCGGCGAAGGCGAATCGGGAGCCATTTCAGCTCCCTGCGATACTCTGAGACGTGGTCAAACTTGCGCAGACCAAAAACAAACCGAATCCCGAGGTTTTGAAGTCGCTCGAGTTTGTTCAGTTGCTCTACGGTCACGCTAGCCCAGCAGACATCAGCGTAATCGATCAGAGGGAGGAGGAGAGACTGAGCAAGTGTGATCTTTGTCCGACGAGGCAGGAAGTTTTGAAGACGCCTGAGAGAGTGGAAACTGGCAAAAACTCGCCGACTGACCTCGCCGACATGGACTGACCATGACAACTGGGTATCGAAGAGAACTCCTAGATTTTTGGCCTTCGTGCTATATGAGATTATAGTTCCGTCATAGGTTACAGGAGCAATGGACAAATGCTGTAATAAGTTAAGGGAGTAACTGGAACCGATAATCATTGCCTGAGACTTACTAGGGTTTACTAGTAGCCCGTAAGAAGTGGCCCAGTCCCTGATTTTATCAAGATCTACATTTAACAGTTCTACAGCTGAGGTCAAATCATGAAGAGAGAAATGGCGATAAACCTGGAGATCGTCGGCATAAAGATGATAAGACGAGGTGAGACCATCCGAGATGGAATTGATGAAGATAGAGAAAAGAAGGGGAGAGAGTATTCCACCTTGGGGGACACCCGCAAAAAGGTCACACCAGTCCGTTGAAGTCTCCTCCGACTTGATACGCTGCTGTCGCCCTCTCAGGTACGAATCAAACCAGCTAGCAGAGTCAACGGACACGTTCAGGGACTTCAGTATCTCAACGAGAATGTCAAAATCGACGCAGTTAAAGGCGCTGCTAAAGTCCAAAAGTGCTATCACAGAGAGCTGTTTCCCATCCATTGCATACTGGATGTCATCGGTAACTTTGAGTAAGGCCGTTACGGTACTGTGACCCGGCCTAAATCCGGACTGGAATTTGTTCAGCAAGTTGTTAGAGGATAGGTAAGAGGAGAGCTGAGCAAGGACTATGGATTCAAGAACTTTGGAGAGGAATGGCAGAATGGAAATTGGACGAAACTCTTTAAAGGAAGAGGGATTAGGAGTTTTTGGTAAAGGGATAACTAAAGCTTTTTTCCACACATTAGGGAAGGAGAAACTGGAGAGAGAGTGGTTTATAATATGAGTGATAGCAGGAAGAAGCTCGTCAAGTACAGAGGTGATCATTTTGGAAGAAATATTATCATATCCTACAGCTTTAGAGGAAATAGCGAGCACAGCCTTTTTAACCGCATCGATTCCGACAATTCTGAAGTCAAAAGGAGTTGAGGTAGGAGCTGACCTTGTGCGCAAGTTATAAAGCGTGGCGTTCTTTACAAAAGGATTCATGACGACAGGGGGAACCGAGAAGAATTTGTTGAGCCCGCTAAGATCAACATTACCAACCAATTCATCCTGAGACTTACCGATCCCAAGCGTTTTGAGGAATTTCCATACTTGAGCCGGAGTGTAACTCTCAATGCTCTGAAAAATGTGGCGACGCTTGGCATCACGACCATCATATATATTGATGTAACACTGTTCTATACACAAAATATTTCCAAGTTATATTTTTATTTTGTGCTTTTATTAGGACAATTGTTTCAAAGACATAATTTTAAAAGCATCATAAGTCAGGACATAAAATTTATGTAAGCCCCCGTAAAGGTTACACATTAGTTTTATCTATCTATCTCCATACTACTATGTATATGACTATAACGTGTATTATAAATAACAAAGAATCTGCAAACTGCACTTTGCTTCTGGCCCCACACTAGGTCAACCCGTGTCATGGTAACCAGCGCCACAAATATACATATAACCATCCTCTGCAGACCCATACCAGGTCACTCTTTTTACGGTGAGCCAGCGACAAATATATAAAACAATATTTATAATGCTCGGTAGATTTTTTCCCCGTCCTGACGGACCCATCTTCAATTGGCAGGTTAATAATAAGAATAATGCTTAGTACTTAAGTCTTAATTGTCCCTCAGCTATCATAATAATGCTTGCAGTGAATGGCGGGCCACTGTTGGGCATTACAGTCGGGCGCCAAAGCCCGATTTGGCTGAACGCATACGAACGCAGACGCGGCGCGAGTTAAAAAAAAATATAATTATATTCGACCGCCATTTTTAAAAAGTACGATTTTCGATCAGATTTCGCGCGTTTTTCAGGACAGTGAGATATTTTGATATATTTTTTTTTTAAATAAAAAAGTGTTTTTTTTTCTTCTTCTGAATTTTCGTGTGTGATAGTGGCCAGTGTTACTGTGATTGTTTGACGGGAATTTCGCACGTTTCATTTGAATTGGAATGGATTCGGATCGGACGTGTATTTAGGTAAGTCATAACAGCTGATTGCGATATATTATGTCATTCTTGGTTTTTGATAATTTTGCTTTCACTCGCCGGCTGCCGATGGTGGGGGAAATAGGGCAGTGGGCCGATGGAAAGTGATCTCAGATGCCAAAGAGGCTGCATCTCGGCGTTATACCACCTGTACCAATGCCTAACTTAGGCTTTACAAGGAAACAGTGTTTTTACAATCTTTTTTGGCGTAGTTCAGCTATTTTTTATTTTTTCAGGATGTTATATATTTTATAATAATTTTTGTAGTTTTGTACTTGTTTCTGACTTTATTATTCAGTAAAAAATAGTACTCTAATCGCAGTTTGCTAAATAAAATATAATCCAATTACACTACTTATATTTTGTTTACAATTATGAAAATATTACATTACATTTAAAAATACTTACTTATAATAAATAAATAACTGCACATTTTTATGTTATAATAAAAAAGTAATATTGCACTCGTTAATTACAAAATACAATACCTACCTACATTATAAAACAATAAGGAAGCATGCAAATTAACCATGCCCATAATACAAATTAACCATGCCCATAATACAAATTAACCATGCCCATAATACAAATTAACCATGCCCATGATACAAAACATAGTGACGCATATTAATCCTCGAGGCAATTTTCGGAGTATTTTATTATTACCTTGGTTAAAATTTATAAAACAGAAAGTAGAGCTTATAAAATTGATTTCATATATGGGCGAAGGTTACACACTGCATATACGTATATGTAATTATGTAAAGATATGCGATGCCGAGATTTTGTAATACTGATGATGTCGATTAAGATATAGTTATAATATGTATTACAAGTTTAATGTTCAATCGATGACTACGTTATAGTTCGATGTTTGTCTAAAATTATGTTTATATCTAAGGTATATCAGTGCCACCCATAAGGGAAAGGGCCTGAAGAGTTTTTCAAATAAGAAAATGTATTTACTTTTACAGCATATGAATTTGGAATTCTTATTTTTATTCATTTATTCTTATATATACATTAAAATTATATATAAGAATAAAAGTAAAAATGTTGACTTAAATATTTTTTTACTTATTATAATATTTAATAATACTTACCACTAAATATATTAAAGATGCTGATGAAGTTTATTTTTACGTTGTCATTTTAAACTTGACTGAAAGGCCATTTTTTAATAAAACTTAGTACGTGGTCAAGGCACCTTACAAGAAAAACATAAAAAATGGTAAATAATTAACATTTTAAGATTGACCTACACCTTGCTGGTTCAGTGCAGATTGCTACAAATAAATAAATATATTTATAAATCGAAAAAAAGTCAAATATCATTATTTGTATGGACATTCCAAATACCTAACATAAATTATTAATTTTAAAGGAAACGCTACCAATAAAATAGGTACGTCCATTTATTTGCTAATGAGAATTTTCTTCCAAGGTGTTACCTGGGTCACCTTGCCTGGCCGCCTGAAGGCAGACTTGTGAGCTTAAACGGCAGAAACAATTTACCCTGAACCCTCACGCCCTCAGATCCTACCTACTTCTGACGTCCTGGTACCATTGACGGTCATGGTTGAAGGAGCAGTTGTTAAATTGCTACTTGCAGAGGTCACTAGGAAATTAAACGTTTTCGCGCATGAAGACTTCGACAGAATTGATGAGTCTTGCAATTCGATATTACACAAGGTAGTCACATAAATCTAGGAACGTGTCTGAAGTTGAAGCATTATGTACAAAATGGCTTGACAATATCAGAATTGTATATTTCTACCCGTTTTCATTTAAATAAACGGCCAATTGCGAGTAGGACTCGCGCACTAAAGGGTTCCGATCACACTTTAGATTGTTATGTCGTAACTGCTGTAATTTGATTTCTACAAAGGATCGTTTGCGCGCGAGCTAACGTTTTTTTTACATATTTGATATATTATGAAAAACTTTGCTCGTAAGTCTTAATCAAAAAAAATTATAAATATATACTTAATCAAATACATAAATATATTTTAGTCATTATAAGAAACTTATTTGTTTATGTGTACATGGTTAGATTCTGATATTAACTAAAATAAGTAGGTAAACATACAATTTCTACTAGCTCTTGACCGTTTATTTTTTGTCATCTTTATCCATTAGGGGATGTCTTTCAACTATACAGCCAATTTTTGTTTTAGCTCGCTTCATGAGATATAAACATTATGAGGATGTGTTGCTGCTCGTCAGCACTTCCCAGAGAGGACGTGAAGGGCTTTTTAGACATCCCCACAAAGACACCATTTCCTATATCCTATAAAAAAAACATTAAAAGCATCATAATGTCAATGACCAACCTGTAGTAGAGAAGAACGTCAATGGAAAATATATAAAATAACCCTAAAATACCAAATATAGAGGTTGTTCACCTAAAACTTGTTATTGTTGGGATCTAAAAGGAACTCTGATATTGTTCTCGAAACAAAAATAAGTATTTAGCCAAAATAACTCAAAACACGTTGGCAACAGATGAATCGGTAGATTTAGAATATTAGTAAAAAAATATTACCCAAATTAATGCAATGTTCTGCAGCAGCGATTGACATAACATCCATGTTGCGGTGAGCTGTTATGAACTTTATTTTAATGTGGTTGTGTCCGAAATTTCAACTAGTACTACAAAATCTAGATTCTAATTTATACGGTCACCACAGCACAAATATTGTTTCTGGCCCGACAAACACTAGGACGACTAAGGTTCGTGGAAACAAAAACACGACGTCCACACTTAAAAACATCCGAGACCTGGGGTTTTCATTTGTTCTCCCCAACCGGGATTCGAACTGGCTTGGGAGGTAGAGCCTCGATCCGCAACGCCATAGATAGAGGCCATCGTAATAATAGGTCGGGTAATAAATATTTTCGTATTTTCAACCGACTTCAAAAAAGGAGGAGGTTCTCAATTCGACCCGTATGTTTTTTTTTTTTCTGTGTTTGTTACGCGATAACTCCGCCAATTATGAACCGATTTGAACAAATCTTTTTTCGGCGTATAGGTAATACCTCAAGGGTGGTCCCATTGACACCAGGTCAGGATCTGATGATGGGATCCTGGAGAAATCGAGAGAACTCTTCAAATATTATAGGCAGACCTATAGTGATTTTTGTGTTTTTCATAATAACTCGTGCAAATGCACATGGTAAGCATAACATTGTGATGCGGAACTGCTGATGAAGACTACATATGGCCACCAGATCTGCTCAATACTAGGTACAAATACAATGCGTGGCTGATGGGCTGGCAACGCATAGCCTAAACCGGTGGACCTAGAGCCATGAAACTTTGTACAGGGGTTCCTTAGTCGCGTGGGGTAGCACTGATATAGGATTTGACAAAATTAATTCCCCAAGGGGGGGGGGGGGATAAGGGGTTACAGTTAGTATTAAACTCAATCTAATCAAATAGGGTTTGTGGAAGTCGGTTTTTTCTAAAGTTTACTTTTTGTTTCAATTATGTAAGTATGTGTATAGAATTCTGGCTAGTCTAACTTGGACGAGTGCGGAGTTTTATAGCGGCCACTGTTTATGCTGTTATGCTGTTTATCGCCTTTGTTTTTTTAGGGTACCGTACCCGAAGGGTGCCAAACGGGACCCTATTACTGAGACTTCGCTGTCCGTCTGTCCGTCCGTCCGTCCGTCCTGTCTGTCACCGGGTCCGTCTGCACGAACCGTAATAGCTAGAAAGCTGAAATTTTCACAGAATGTGTATATCTGTTGCCGCACCAACCACCAATACTGAAATACGAGAGATATTGTAAATTAAAGGGGGCCCCGATACAAGTGACGTGTTTAGATACACTTACGCATTTCAAAATGGAGATCTTGACTGAAACTGTTTATTTATTGTCATAGCAACCATGTCATAGACACATATACTGCACATTTAAATACTTATGATAGCATATTTCGCGTCAACCCACATTGTTGTGGTAGCTCAGCCGGTATGATGTAGACTCTCAATCCGGAGGTCGTCGGTTCAAATCTCGTGAAGGCATAAACTTTTTAAATTTTCTTTTTGTTTATTTTTTATTGTTTTGAGTGCTTTTGATTTGTTGTACGATAGTACGGTACCCTTCGTGTGCGATACCGACCCGCACTTAACCGATTTTTCCCATTATTGAGAGTCTGTATTCTGTTTTAGTGCAATAAAGTATAAAGTAAAGTATAGAATTAGTTTCGAGCGCTTCCGTGGTTTGGACTCCTTTCGCAACTCGGTGGTAGTAGTCGAAAAGCTGTGTCAGAGGCTCTAACCAGCTTGGAAACTAGTTAGCCACTAGCGGCCGATCCCATAACCAATCTCTATCCGTGATCTGCAGATAAGTTACATTTGACAGTTGCGCTATGGGATTTATGTCAAAATTGACACTAGTCAATCTCAAGTCTGCAGATTATGGATAGAAGATAGGTTATTAATTTCAGCCGTTGACCGTTTAACTCTCAGAAGCACACCGGTCGACCAACCAAACGATGGAGAACAATAGATAGATAAGATGTGTCGACGAAGGGGTTAATCGACACCCCTCCACCAAACCGCTGTGAACCAGCGTGGTGGTTATGCCTCAATCTTACTGTATACGGGTAAAGGCCCGTGCACCTCGGTAAGGACACTAATGGGATACTATTTATTATTTATGAATATTATCCCTGTTTCGTATCCACCTTAACATCAGTAAAATAAATTGTCATTGACACGTGTACAAGAAAAGATTATTCTAAGAACCGTTTTATATTTCTTAGCATGCTTCTGTAATAGCTAGTAACAGCTTAATGAAATATACATGAAGTTAGTACTTTGTAATAGCCATTTTAAAGATAGGACTGATTACAAGTACACACAGACTACGCCAAATGATACAAATAAGATTGAGCCACCACGCTGCAATGCTGCAATGCACGTTGATGAACGGAGCATAAAATATTTAAAAAAATATGTCTTTGCCACATGTCACAGCAGAAACCAGAGTTTTGACCACAAATCAAGCAAATGATAAAATTATATTTAAAAATTACTGACGCAAATGTCCAATACTTTATATCTCCAGGTGTGCGATGAGCTAGCTCTTTATTAGGTTAATGTGCTTTGAATTATTATTATTATCTAAAACGCGGGTGTAAATGTACTTATTTATAATCTGTGGGTCAAAGCATTGCCTTTGACCGTGCATTGACCTGTAATTCAGGAGGCGACACGAACTAAACTAATAAACAAATTAAAATTGTGTGTTTGAAAAATTATCTGTGGCCACCGTCGGATTTAAGGTTGTCAGTTTAGTGGTTTTGGCACCTCCCAAATCGCCCGTGCTAAGTAAGCGCTAATGTAAGTGCGTGTATGTAAAAAAAACGTTAAAATTCTTCCCCAATAAACATAACATAAAAAAATATCTGTGGCCACCGTCGGATTTAAGGTTGTCAGTTTAGTGGTTGTGGCACCTCCCAAATCGCCCGTGCTAAGTAAGCGCTAATGTAAGTGCTTGTATGTAAAAAAAATGTTAAAATTCTTGCCCAATAAACATAACATAACGTCACGCCATTTTACATACGGAGAAGATGGCACACTAGTGCCCACTTAAAGAGCCCACTTAAAGGGCTCATTCAGTACTACATTTGCGTGGCAGTTGGCTAGATCAACGCAGCATGGAATAAGCAAGGTTTCCTCAACGATGATTTCCATTTCTTGCCATTAAATCTAGTAATAAAATACATAAGTACATTTAGAAAAGGAATTCGTTTTTCTGATCGCGATCAACACACCTTAACAATGAACCAATATGATTAAAAGAATCATGCCAAGCGCAAGAACCATAACATTTTAATTAGTAAAATTGAGAAATAAGTCTAAACTATACGTAATGAAATGAATTGACTCTATTTCAGTCATTGGGTTCTAGTACTTTCAAAATTGCTTCGCTATCGTAACAATCGTTATGCGTGACGTCAGCATGGCGCGAAACTTCAGTGCAGGGTGGGGGGGGGGAGTGTAGCGTGTGACGTCGTCGGGTCACCCCTCTCGCACACACACACTACCGCACGCAGGGGGGCAATAGGCTTGTGGCCTGTCAAGTCAAAATAGATACTTTTTATGAACTGTCAAAACGGAACTTTTGTTCCTGAGTTCTATGAAATAACAACAGAATGACGTCATGTAAAAGTTATACGAGAATAACTATCCCGGGGATAACTTGTATGATAAATGACAGTTCAAAATGAGGTGATCTGATCTAGGTGTCACTGGTGTCTATGAAAAAGTAGAAGATACTCTCGAGTAAAAGTTACTCTTTCGTTCGTAAAATGCAGTCTAAGACGGCTAGTGCCTGCGAGTTGGGAGGCAGCACGAACTATTATTCAAACTAATGGGGTTTGAAACTGAACTATAGAGTGGCCCAAGAACCGCCATATTGTCTATTAGTTGAAACATTGCGGCAATATTGCCATTTTTTGTATGGGAGCAATATTGCCCCATACAAAAAATGGCAATATTGTCGTAAAAGTGGCAATATTGCCGGCTCGGCACATCTATAGTTGCAACAGATAAACTATGAAGAACTGTCAAAATGGATCATTCACAGTGGTGAGATCTGAAGGAAAACTGTTCTTTGTCTTGAAAATTGAATCATGCGGCCTCCGCGCAACAGCTATCGGATTTGAGGTTGTCAGTTTAGTGCCTTTAATTCCTTTAGTGTTTTTGACACATTCCAAATAGCCCTCGCAGTGTCTATAAACTGGTTCGCCGACACATCTCATATAACAATAGTTCGCCATTGTTCGGTCGTTCGAGCGGTGTGCTTCTGCGAGTGAAGGGGAACGATATTCAATAATTATAGCCAAAACCGCTGGTCATTGCGGTAACAGTCAGCTCTATTTACCACGATGTAACATGTATGTAAGTACCTAACATCTTCGTGACGTACGTACTGACATACTTGCAAGCCGGCATGCAACTCGCATTCAGCAATTTATGTGCTAAATTAGCAAAAAAACAACAATTATTGTTCGCTGTCTAGCTGGTTTGTGGCTAAACGAACTCTGACATTGGAGAAATATAAATATCATCACAAGAACGCAATATATATGAGGACCTCTGTGGTATTGCAGTCCAGGTGCGCTTCCGAAGGTCCCAGGTTCGAAACCCGACTGGGGAGAGAAAGATCAGGTCTTTGCATGCCTGTGATGTCACTGTTTCTGGTTCCCATGACACAGGGTATCCTAGTGTGGCGCCAGAAGCAATGTACAGTGCCACCAACTTAGCTGTTCAGTTGATAGCGGTCGCCAGTGTCATAGAGTCTTCATAATAGCGGACATAGTATAGTACAGAGCCATCAAATTAGCTGTTCAGGTGGGAAAAATTGGTACTACGGATTTGTCATCCGAACAGCTAAATTGGTGGCACTGTATGTATTTATTCTCTTTGATGGCGGATGACAAGTCCGTAGTACCAATTTTCCCCAACTGAACAGCTAAGTTGGCGGCTCTGGAAGAGCCTATACGTAAATAAATATGTTATTAAGTATGTTTGATTTCTCTCCCAAAATCTCGCAATACAATTACTTGTAGAATTTCTCACTATATAGCCCAGGTCTTACACAAAATATTAATTCGTTGTAGTGTAGACAAGTAGGCACTATTTATGTAAACAAATCCGATTTACCGCAATCAAAAAATAAACATACTACTCAAAAATACTCTATGAAATATTATTTTATGGTTAGTATTATATAAGCTGCCAAGTGCGAGTTGGACTCACGTTGAGAGGGTTTCGTACAATAATATAGGACTAACACCAACAAAAATGATCCTAAAATTCAGTTTTTTCATATAAGCTTTGATGATGATCCTAAAATTCAGTTTTTTCATATAGGTTTTGATGACATGTGAATCGGTCATATTATTAAGCAAAACTTTTTCAAAATGAGTCTTAAAAATATTATAAAAATATATTTGGAATCCTCATATTATGCGCTTTCATTTGATATGTCACACGGCATATTTTGAATTATTTAATATTTATTTTTCTAATTTGGCCCCCCAGAAGTGGCCTCAATGTTCCATATTTAAATAGTTACATTGCACCTCTGTCTTTGAGTCACAGATATTGATATGTGTGTACAGATTTTCAACTTCATCGGTCCAATATGTTCTGAGTAAATAGCCTGTGACAGACGGACGGACGGACAAACACACGAGTGATCCTATAAGGGTTTCTCCTTCTGGGATACAAAACCCTAATAATATTGTCACTAGCTAAAATGTGAATTTACGCTGAACTCCTATAAATCTTGATAACTCAATATTTTGTATTGGCTTTTAAGAATGTTACACCTTCATACATTTTGTATTTATCCGTGTTGTACTATATTTGTCCAGACGACAATATACTGTAGTTTTGATACTAGTTTTACACACATTTTTTCTCAAGGTTGCCACAACTCAATTTCCACCCACTCTAGCATAATATTTTGAAAGTTTAATGCGTTTTTTAATCATTTTGTAATGAATCCTTGAAGCGGTTGTATCTAGCCATTGCCATAATAGTGTGCTTCACGCAACGGAACCATTAAAGTTACTACATAACTGCGTATTTATGTCACTTAAACATACTTAGGAGTCCACGGCTGATCCGATTTCGAAATACGTTTTGACTCCTATGGTGTTATTACAAAAAAATAAACTCCCGTTCAATTCATCGCCTGTTTAAAAATTAAACTATAACTGTATGGGATTTGACGTTTGTTTTGAGGTTAAACTGCGTTTTTTTTTGTAATAACACTCTTAGATTCTAGTTTGTGAGTCAGCTTCAGCTGAAACTTTGTATACATAGGTAAGTTGGATGACAATGCAATATTTTTCTGGCATGGAGCTGATCTGATGACGGAGACGGAAGGTGGCCATGGGGAACTGTGTAACCAAACGACGCAATCCTATCGAGTTTGGGCTCGTTTGGTTCATCTTAACAAGAACTTTGGTTACGGATGAGCTAAAAAAAGCATATTTAAAAATAATATTTTTAGTACTTACTACTTGTTTATAAATATACTCAATATACTCATGCGTGTGCTCAGCTTGCATAAATCTTACAAATCTAAAACAATATGACTGTGACAACGTTTAGTCATAAAATGCAATAAACTTAAATGGTTTGAGCAAATGAAATAACAGAACCACTATTACATTGTCCTAACAATGACTCATATTTAAGGTTCCGCAAATTTTTTATATAACACACACACACACCCTCACACATACACACACACACACACACACACACACGTAGCACAAATGTCCCCAGCCTATACTTAAAAGTAAGAAAAGGAATCCTTATAGCATCACTTTGTTGTCCGTCCGTCCGACATTTTTTTATAAGAACGCGTGAAGCCAACATTTATATCTATTCAATTCAATTCAAATATTTTTATTTCAAAATAACAAGTATTCATAGAGGTACATTTATATATAAAACAGAACAGGAAGGAAAACAATGGAAGTATTACATGGATAAGGCAGACTATCACAGACCATTGCTCAGGTCTGTGGTCTTGAAACTGTAAAAAAATAACCTTCTGGGTCAACTGTTTGCTGTAAAATTGTTAGATTTCAAAGAAATGGCAATGGACTCGTCAAAGCCATATAGAGTACTTCCCAAAGATAAACAATCATGTAATTTGGCACAAAGAAAGGTCTGAAAAAACTTAAAACTGTACATTTCTTTTTTTCTGCAATCCCTAGACAGCTAAGAAAAGATATAGATGTAATATTTTCATTTTCATTTTAATTTTTGTGGTCAACAGATTAGAAACTATGGGAAACTATTTTGTAGATAGTACATGTGTACCTACGGAACCTAGTCTCATAGGTCTAGAATGCACTTGACCGTCACTTTATTTCAATTTATCATTAGGACAATGGTTATGTCACTGACTTCACTACAACCACGTGTTCGTTCATGTGTTTAATTATAATTTATTGAGTTAGGACAGTAATATATGACAATTACTTACAATCGTGTGAACATGAAGCGCCCGTGGCTAATCGGTATCCGCCAGGGGGCGCTTATCCAGTGGAGAGATACATTTTCCTTCACAACTCACCAATTTACGGGCGGCGGGGGACGAGGTAAGAGAGCTGTTATTGGTCAGCCGCTGCGAAACTGTCTGGCGGCCCGTCATCGTACATAGGTTGCGTATGCGAACGATTGTTGAATACCACAAACGTTTGGCGAGCCGCATTGCCCCGCAGGCGCAGTCAATTGGATATATAGTCTCTGGTATCCGCACATCGGAAACGATCGTGCAGGTAAAGCAACATCTGGCCGCGACGGTTACTGGATGGGTGACCCGTTTCTATGCGGCATTTGTTTCGAGCGCTCCCGTGTTTCGGATGTCACGTCAAGCTGTAGGTCCCGGCTACTATCGCTACTACTCGGTGGTAGTAGTCGTAAAGCTGTGTCAGAGGCCCTACTAGGGCAGCTTGATAACTTCCCGAGACCCCTCCACCAACCCGCACTGAGCCAGCGTGGTGGAGTATGGCTCAAACTTACTCGTATCCAGGTAAAGGCCTGTGCCCCTCGATTGGGACATTATTGGGCTAAAACATACAATCATTTTTGATTTTTACACGTTTGCTGTGGTATAAAATCACAGGAAATTCGTATTAAATCTATGAGTGACATGACACGTAATCGAGTTTGGACATCGGTATTGTGCCAGGTCACAAAATATCATGGGAACATGTTTGAAGTTGAAGCATCATGTATAAATTAGCTTGACAATCTTGGAATTAAAATCTCAAAAGCAAAATTAACGTCAAAGAGATAACTACTCCAAATATTGATCTGCTTCTATCAGTTTATTCAATGTCAACTTGTAAGGCCAAAAACATCAGCGATATCTTATCGCTATTTTAATGAGTACAAAATAAGACCACAGTGAAATTATTGACCCTAATACCACTTGAAAACTATTCCGGTACCGAAAAAAGAACAAGCAAGAAATTGACATACTCGAGCTTTTCCGCCACGGAGGCGGTTGGAGAATGCCTTTTAGGTACCATTTTGAGGTCAGACACAGCACAGACCATAGATTAAGATGACGACTCAAACACGGTGAAATGTATATTGAATTGTATATAGAGAACGAGTAATTTTTTTACTACCAAAAGTGACTTTACGAGCTCATTTTGGGAAGAAGAAAAGGCACTAAATTCAAGACACGCGAAGCATTTGCTGCTTTGATGTCTGTGGGGTCAAACAGCTACCTATAGAACCTTAGCGTCCGAATAAGTCTTATGCCCGGTTTCCTGGGCGCTGATTAAAGTTAACAGGTTGGTTAAATCAGCTTCAGCCAATCACGAACCGCTATTATTAAAAATGACGGAATTTGATTGGCCGACACTGATTTAACCAACCTGTTAACTTTAATCAGCGCCCAGGAAACTGGGTGTTAGTGCCGATATTTCGTTCCTGAGCGTTTATTGTCTGTTTATCTGAGACATTTGACATTTCACACGTACATGAAGTGCCAAATATAGTTATCTGACTGTTTATGCGTCTCTTGAGAGACCGAGATTTAGTGAAAAAATAAAAAAAGATCTTGTAGGCTTTGTAGCTCGTAGGTCCTGGTCTCCTCTTTGCTTGGCGACCGCGTAATTTCATTGAATTGTCAGAACCAAACTATTTATTGAATCGCGTGTTTGATTACGTCATTGACAAACGGTAATGAAATATCGGTACACCAAAACGAATCGGTCGGGCACCCGACCAGTTTGTGTTGGAACCGATATATTTCGGCTGTTCCGTCCATGTCTTCTAGAATAAAATCGACTGATTGAGCTAATAATAAAATAGAACGAGTTTTTGAGAGAGTAAAAGCCGTATAGCTGGTTTCGCGTTATCATGTGCAAAAACCCTGACGTAATACCTGTTGCTAGCTCAGGTGAATTTATTCACTCTGACCACCTCTAACCTGAAATAGGTTAAGTTAGGACGAAGTGGATCCTGTCCCGTGGTAGTGTGTGTCACACGCTACATGTCCCCGCACCCCGCACCTGAAGTCTCGCGCCACTCACGTCACTGAATTTCAAATACACTTGGCACTGGCAAAATTAACCTCAAAAGAATTTAGCACGCAGAAGAATTCCACAGTTTTTTACCTCAATGCACCTTTGCATTACGCAAGTACTTATTTACTTAAACGAGCAAAAAAGTCCAACCTAAACTTAGATACAATCTCCGATTGAAGATTGAGCGACTTTTTGGAAACTCAGTGTTTTAGTCAACCAACATTATTTATTTCTAATTGCATTACACTGCATAAACAGCAAGTGTTTATCTAAGATGCTCAATTTTTTTTTGATAAGGCTCAAAGTGACAGTTCACTAACTCTAAACAAACGCACAGCAAGTCACGGCCATACTTATCAGTAATTCTATGGCCATAGCACACTCGTATTGTATGGTAAGATTGTGAAATGAAGCGATATCGTTTAATAGATTGGTGTAGTGAATATTTGAAGGGGTTGCTACTAGGGACAACATTCTGAACAGCTTTCAGTAACATATTATAAATAAGATTTAGATATATTATTTGCGTCCCCATTTTACTGATTACCATTTCCGTTTTTTTCTGATAGATAGACATAATGATATTAACTATTTAAATTGTTTGTAGGTACACAATAACACATAGATTTGAGAATTATCACATGTATGTGGTAATGAGATATTGTGATGTTAGATGTTAACGGATATGATTATTGGAATTTGCTGATATCGGTTCATTTTTAATAGTGCTAAAAGTGAATGTACCTGGCAGTCATTATTGTTTTGGCTCAATTAACATATCGAAGATATAAGCATGTACCTAGTCATGCTATAAATATATAGTTTTTGTGATTAAAAACTGTGTTTTAACAGTTTTGTAATAGGCAAAGAGTAAAAAAAAACACAGAATGTTTTTAATTGTTGCCGCTATAGCAACAAAGAATGAACTGCATGAAATTGAAAAAAAGGGTGTCTCCAATTAATTCTCCACACAAGAAACGTGATTTTTGTGCGTGGTCTGAAGTAACAGAGGAGTGGCATCACCTCGAAAAGTAAATTTCTGTGTGATCTTGAGCACCTCATTGCCTTACTATCGACAAAAGCGCTACATTCTCGCCATATCCCTTATATATTAAAGGTTATGTTTGTGTGTTTTTGGTGATAGTACCTACCGACTCGAGGCTAACTAGGTTTGCGAAGAGTCAATATTGCGAGAGTGGCACTTCGAGGGAAAATTCTTGAGAATGAAATACATCACTCAACTATAATTAGCGGGAACTTAACTATTGGACTTTGGACTAAACACCAACACCCTTATCTTCAGTAAAACATAATATTTAGCCCATTATGTCCCCACCGCGGGGCACGAGCCTTTTACACTAGTAAGATTGAGCCGTACTCCACCGCGCTGGCTCAGTGCGGGTTGGTGGAGGGATGACTGTCAGAAGTTATCAAGCTGCGCTATTAGGGCTTCTGGCGCAGCTTTACGACTACTACCACCGAGTAGTAGCGATAGTAGCCGGGACCTACAGCTTGACGTGTCAACCGAAACACGGAAGCGTGCGAAACAAATGCCGCATAGCAACGGGTCACCCAACCAGTACTCGTCTCGGCCACAGATGATTAATAGGAAAAATTATAAAATTGAAACAAAAAGTAAACTTTAGAAAAAACCGACTTCCACAAACCCTAGTTGATTAGATTGAGTTTAATACAAACTGTAACCCCTTATCCCCCCCCCCCCCCCCCTTGGGGAATTAATTTTGTCAAATCCCATATCAGTGCTACCCTACGCTACTAAGGAACCCCTGTACAAAGTTTCATGGCTCTAGGTCCACCGGTTTAGGCTATGCGTTGCCTGCCCGTCAGCCACGCATTGTATTTGTACCTAGTATTGAGCAGTTCTGGTGGCCATATGTGGTCTTCATCACCAGTTCCGCATCACAATATTATGCTTACCATGTGCATTTGCACGAGTTATTATGAATAACACAAAAATCACTATAGGTCTGCCTATAATATTTGAAGAGTTCCCTCGATTTCTCCAGGATCCCATCATCAGATCCTGACCTGGTGTCAATGGGACCAATGAGAAGGTGAACCCTTTCAAACAAAACAATAATTTTCCAAATCGGTCCATCCATCTAGGCGCAATCGGGGCACATACATAAAAAATAAAAAAATAATTAAAAAAAACCGGACGAATTGTAAACCTCCTCCTTTGGGAAGTCGGTTAAAAATAACACATTATGTGTGTGACAGGGCATATGTATTGAAGCAAATACCGTTCATGTTTCAAATTATAAGTTCATGTTTATTCGGATTTCCCTATCGTTAAAAAAACTCCCAATAAATATTCATGTTTGTAGAAACTGGATTTGTGACTTATTGAAGTTGCTATGCAATAAAAGGTTAGTTTATAAATGTATACCGGTATGACATACTTAATAAAAAATTAACGGTCAAAGTGCGAGCAGGACTCGCGGACCAAGGGTTCCGATCACACTTGGGAGTGTTACCTCATAATTGGTTCCTCGCGATACAGGCATAGCCTAGTGCAAGGACCCCTCGTAATTTTGTAGTTTTATGTTTACTATGCACAGATTTTTATGTTAAGATAATCTCATTTTTGAATTTTATAAGTGCAATAAATACATTTTACTTTACTTTATTCTAACTGCTGTAATTTGGTTTTTACATAAAACTTTAAAGCATGATGTCATCCATGTAAACCAAATTAAACATTTTTGCAGAAAGACAGTCGGCAATTTTCAGATTTTTCTGTTTACTTGTGCTTTATTTTGTGTCAAACGGGAAGTACCCTGTAGCTTTTGGTTCCATTGCGATTTCTATGAAAATCCAAAAAAATTACAGCATAAACGGTCGTAGCGTTCGATTGCGTTGACCTAGTAGGATGTTTTTTTCACAACTATATGCGACCACAGGCTCTATTGATATAAATTTCAGTTTGATACGTCCACGCGTTCTTGATATAAATGGTCTTGACATACAGACGGACAGACAGACGGACAACAAAGTGATCCTATAAGGGTTCCTTTTTTTCCTTTTAAGGATCGTAACCCTAAAAATCTCTCAATACTGGCCATAGACTCGTTGAAATTTTCACAGAATGTATATTAACTGTTGTCGCTACAGGAATGAATACCGAACTAAACGACATATTGAAAAAATAAAGGTGTCTTCATGAAACGTGTTTTTTTACTATTTTGGTACCTATACAAGATGGTGAAGAACCCTCCGTGTGAGAGTCCGACTCACACTTTGAATGATTATTGGAATTCGGTTAAAAATACATCGTTTGGCTGGATATAATTCGGTTAAAATACATCATTTGACTGAATTGAATATTAAATTTATTTTATTTTTTATTTTATAAAAATCCACAGCCGTACATAAAAGTTAAACAAGAATATAGATTAAATAACTAGGCCAATTGAGGATTTCACTATGTAAATAGTCAAATAAGGACAGGTGAGTGTACATTCAAAGAGACAGTCTCTTAGAAAAACAGTAAAAATCTGGGTGTTATTACAAAACAATAAACTCCCGTTTAACGCCTGTTTAAAAATGAAATTGTATGGGATTTGAAGTTTGTTTTGAGGTTAAACTGCGTTTAATATTTTTTGTTTTGTGTCTAAAGGTGGGGTACAGTGTACATGTACAGTAATATGTGCAGCGTATGCGTGTGTGTGAGAGGTTGTGTAAGGAGCTGTGTGTGTTTATGTCAGTTGGTATATGTGTTTCTATGAATGGCAAAAAAAAAAACGATGTAAGTATTCTAATCCATAATAATATTAGATTTGGCTACCATCACGTAGTACTCGTATATATTTGTACCGCCGCAGTACAAATCTCATGGCTACATCGGCGTTCTCACGTACGTATAGAGTCATCATTACTTCACTACTCGCAGTAATATTACGTCGGGGAGGCAAATTGTCGTACTTATTGGAATATCGGTGTTTGATTCGACTTGTATATCTTCGGAGTTATTCTATGTAGCGGCCTGTTAAGGCCACCAATGTGTTTATTATTGCTGTTTAACCGTTTTAAAAAATAAATCTCCCGGAATAGAAGATGCAGCCGAAGTCATAACCCTCTTCTATTTTGAAGTCGGTTAAAAAGGAGGGTTTTCCCAATTCGGTTGTTTTTATGTTTGTTACCTGGAAACTGGGGTTAGTAAAGCGATTTAAAAATGACTCAGTATTATTTATCTGGATATAATAATAATCACTCATGAAGATCAGTTGCGTCCCATTTTTCGAAAATTAGGAATCGTTCCAGTAGTTTCTTGCCCTTCTTTGCTCCATCCCTAAGCCCACAACTTCCGAACGGGCGGTAGTATACAAAAAATATTAATATTATATTGACGTTGACTAAGCAATCTGTATGATTTTATGGCCAATATTTTTTTTTGAACTTGAACTTGTAGGAGTCCAAGTCCTTTTCGAATTAAGAACCTTTATTGGTAAAAGTAGGCTAAAAATTGCAATCGAAAAGTCTAGAATAACTAAGTACACAGTCGTCGCCTTAACCCGTGGCATGCGCGCGCGCAAGTGCTCACTTTCGAGCAACACAGATAATACAGGTTTATGGCGCAAGCTCTTCGCCGACTGTGTAGTTTGTACTCGCCTTACTTTGTGGGCCTGATACCCTCGGTGAGGGAGCTATGCTAAAGTAATACTGCACGCAATTCGGAAATCGGCGTGATGCTTAGTATGTTAAAAAAATAATTAAAAAACTTTAAGTATATAAGTACTTTTCGCCTGTGAGGTAGGTGAGGAGGCCTTTGCGCTAAGTAAAAATAAAATAAAAACTTGCCCGTTTTGCTTGCTTTTCGCAGTCTCGTTTTTCAGAGAATGTTCCTTGCACAATTTAGCCCAATCACAACGTAAATTCTTTAGTTTGTTTTGTAGATACCTGAAATGAAAATCGGTCAAATGCTAGTCGAACTCGTATCATCGTTAATGAAAAACCAAGTCTGAAATTAAGCTTTTCATTAATTAATTAATTAATTAATTAATTAATTCATTCATTCATTCGTTCGTTCGTTTGTTTGTTCATTCATTCATTCATTCATTCATTCATTCATTCATTCATTCATTCATTCATTCATTCATTCGTTTTCCAAGGAGCTCGAAGCCTGCATTATCGCCTGACCAAACGGACCAAAACACTACGGGAAATACGATTACCCATCGTCAATAACTTCGCAGAATCGTAATGTGTGCAGATGAGTGTAATAGCGGCGGCAAATTACAAAATATTGACGACTCATGTCTCATTGCCGTCGGGATTCTTGCACGTGACAACGTGACCAGTATCACGCATAATTGAAACAAAAAGTAAACTTTAGAAAAAACCGACTTCCACAAACCCTATTTGATTAGATTGAGTTTAATACAAACTGTAACCCCTTATCCCCCCACCCTTGGGGAATTAATTTTGTCAAATCCCATCTCAGTGCTACCCCACGCTACTAAGGAACCTCTGTACAAAGTTTCATGGCTCTAGGTCCACCGGTTTAGGCTATGCGTTGCCTGCCCGTCAGCCACGCATTGTATTTGTACCTAGTATTGAGCAGATCTGGTGGCCATATGTGATCTTCATCAGCAGTTCCGCATCACAATATTATGCTTACCATGTGCATTTGCACGAGTTATTATGAAAAACACAAAAATCACTATAGGTCTGCCTATAATATTTGAAGAGTTCCCTCAATTTCTCCAGGAGCCCATCATCAGATCCTGACCTGGTGTCAATGGGACCACCCTTGAGGTATTACCTATACGCCGAAAAAAGATTTGTTCAAATAGGTTCATAATTAGCGGAGTTATCGCGTAAAAAAAAAAAAACATACGGGTCGAATTGAGAACCTCCTCCTTTTTTGAAGTCGGTTGAAAAAAACAAACATAGAGCCAAGTGTCTCATGGGTTTCAGGATCCGACAAATCGGTTCCAAGGTACTGGATCACATAAACCGAGGAACGTGTCTGGTGTGCACATTATGTAAAAGTTGCAAGTTGACTTGACAAACTCATAAATACTTGTTTATTTCCAGCAGTTGTATTTTATAAACTCTTTATTTATTTTGTGTAAATGAACGGTCAAGTGCGGGTAGGACTCACGGACCAAGGGTTCCGATCACACTTGTAGATTGTTACCTCGTAACGGTGTCCATGTAAACCAATTTACTGACATACTTTTGCAGAAGGGAAAAATTTACAGTTTTCAGATTTTCTTTCACAGTTTTCTTATGGAGGATTATCGGGATTTCTTGAAGAAACCTTCAGAAGAAGACTTCAAAACGTAATTGGCCCCTCTTTTGCATAATTAATCTTATTGAGCTCAGTCAAACGGGTACACTGGCGAACATATCCGTCATTAAGAGACGACAACGTTTCCTTATGTTTTTTTTCCTTTTGCACTGTCTGCAAACGGGAACATAATCCTGATTCTTGACTGCACTACCGGGGGAAAGGCCCAAGGCTGCTTGTGACGTTAAAATATATACAAAGTGTACAATGACCCTATCTGGGTAGAGCTCTATTGCAACTTCAACAATTATCAAAACGTTATTAGCAAGGTAGTTAAATAAATCTAAGAAAATGTCAGAAGTTGAATCATCATTATGTAAATAACCGGCCAAGTGCGAGTCGGACTCGCGCACGAAGGGTTCCGTGCCATTATCTATAAAAAACCGCAAAAAAAATGTATGGGAGCCCCCCCTAAATATTAATTTAATTTTAATTTAATTATTTATTTTTTAAGTAAATAATATACTCAATATATTGTGAACATTTTAAGCGTCTACCTCCTACCATTATCAATATCGAGCAAAAATTACAAAAAAAAACACGTTTGTTGTATGGGAGGGGAGCCCCCCTTAATATTAAATTTCTTTTGTTTTTTTAGTATTTGTTGTTATAGCGGCAACAGAAATACATCATCTGTGAAAATTTCAACTGTCTAGCTACCACGGTCCATGAGATACAGCCTGGTGACAGACGGACGGACAGACGGACAGCGAAGTCTCAGTAATAGGGTCCCGTTTGGCACCCTTCGGGTACGGAACCCTAACAATGGCTGGTATTTTTTTTTGTTTCTAGACATTGTAATTTGTAAATTTAAATTTTGTGTAAAAAAGACCGCGTTTTAAAATATGACGTCGCAAAAAACAGTGTCTAGGGGTCGGAACTATAGCTCCACAGTAAGGCTGGTTGTTGTTTTTATGTTTGTGTTACTGCACTGCTATTATATGAAACAAGAAGTCTAAATTGAATTGAATTTCATAGTACTAACCATTGAGCAAATTCTTATGAACTTATACCATTTTGATATACGTAACGTTATTTATACGTTGTGTTCCTAAAAATATCTCTGTTGGTTAGCAGTAAAACACTATAAATGGGTCATTGTCAAAGCTTGATCCAAATTTAAGCAAAAATAAAAGTTTAAGTTTTTATGAAATTCGACATTTAGTTAGTAAACATACATGCATTTAAAGATAAACAAGATGCAACCAGAGATCAAACTTAAGATTTAAATAAGTTATATATCAAAAACCATTTTATTGTTCCACCGAAAAGACTAGGCTGTCCACCGAATGGACTAAAAATGCAATTACAACATGAAATAAACAAAAATAATTAAATTCTTTTGCATATAACATAGAACCTCTTCTAACAAACAAATCAACAGAACACAGTTATGGTGGGCAAAAAACATTTATAGAGAAAAAAAATATTTTGTCTTTGTCCACCGAAAGGACTATGTCTTTTCGGTGGACAAAGACAAAATATTTTTTATAAACATAGATAATAAAATAATAAATAAAGTAATACATAGTATAAATAAGAATAACTTAGCATGCATACATACACATACATAGGTACATAAAACTATATCTAATAATGATACCTACCTATTATGAAAGAGAAAAGAAATGATTTTTTACTCTTTTCGTATAAATTGTGGGACTGTTCCTTATAGCGCAGGGAAGTGCGTTCCACAATCGGATTGCCCTCAACCTGAACGAGTGATTATAGGCAGTAGTGTAATGCCGAGGAGTCGAGAGAAGAGACATCGTGGATTTCCTGTTGCTATCCCTGGGGAAGAGAAACTCAAAACGTTCACGAAAATAAACGGGATACCGGGGATTTTTCAAAATATTAAACAGAAAAGAGAGAATGTGCATATTACGGCGAAGACAATTCGGAAGCCATCCTAGCTGCTTGCGACACTGAAAGACATGGTCATACTTGCGTAGCCCGAAGATAAACCGAATTCCGAGGTTCTGAAGTCGTTCGAGTTTGTTCAGTTGTTCTTCGTTCGCACTGACACAGCAAACATCCGCGTAGTCGATAAATGGAGTAAAAGTGAATGAGCAAGAGTGATTTTAGTCTGAAATGGGAGGAAGTACTGCAATCGGTTCTTCAGAGTCATTGATTTGGGGCTCAAAAATCGATGGACTAGACATTGTTCTCTATTTCTGGTTATCTGTTGGATCTAGCAATTGGCTAACTAGTGGGCTCCAGACAGAAATAAGCAGCGGACTTGCTATGCTCAGCAAGGGACTGGGAATAGAACTCGAAGTTGGTGAGGGAGCAGGTATCTCGTTACGTGGTTGTTCAAGTGTTATATGGCCCAAATTATAGTGTACGCATGTAGCTCCTTGGGCACAAGTAGTGCAGCTCAGTCTTCGGAATTGGAGGATTTTTGGTTCTCTCTTGTCTTATGTTACTTGATGCACTTGCATGGTACCGTGGAAAGGGCAGATTTTGTAGTTTTGAATCAGTCTTTCAATGTCTTTCGCTGTCGCATCGTCAATTTTTATTACATCGATGCTCTTATTACTTACTTGTTTGCATTGAAAAAATGCATAATTCAATATGTATAGCCGATTTGCAGCGTGTCTATTTTGCAGTTGAATATACTTACTTTGGATTAAGTCACATTCATTCATACCCAAGTTGCCCAAAAACAAAGACATTTCACTAAGTGATCCATTCGGTGGACATTCATCTTTTCGGTGTACTTAAATACCACCGAAAAGACGTCCACCGAATAGACTTTTCACAGGAAATATTATTTATCACGTAACATTTTGAGGTTATGTCAAAATTCAAAGACTAAAATGATTAAGGACCTAATTGTTTATAAAATAATGAATGACAACCAATTTTCAAGGTTTTACTTACCAAAACACGAATGGAACCGAAAAGATGCACTGAACTTTGACAATGCCCATTATTTTTCAAAGATTAGATTCAACTTTTTGCGCGCTCGTTTCACGGCAAGATGGCGCTGAGTGAGAGCAATGCAGTATTGGGTGCTTTCATAAATTACTACTATGGTCCGGAAATGTCATTGTTTACTAAATAATTGGTTCGATTAAAAAAAGTCCACCAAGTAGACGTTTGTTTTCGTAACAATGTTTGAATGTGCAAAAAGTGTATTTATATGAATCCTTAATTATTGTCCTTTATACATTGGAAGAAATCAAAAGTCTACTTTAGAAAAATCATAATGTGAGGTAGCACAACCAATTACTTTTTTTTGTGCGTTTACTTTTATACAAGGAGAGTGATCGGTAACAGACCACCGAAGTGGACTTTTAGGTTGAAATTGTTCTGTAAATATAGTTTTATTATTTTTATGGTTTTATTAACGAATAAGTAATATAGATATGGAATACATTAACTATAAGATTAACATAGTTTTTATTCTGTAATTTGTTTTCACTTTTAAACAAGCCTGTAACACTTTTTTTTAGGGTTACGACAATGACCCAAATGTGATTATTGTAGTTGTGAGCGTTTTGGCATTGGATAATATAATACGTACATCACAACATCCCTAATTTTCATATACAACATTTAGATATAATTCGTATGTATCAGTGTATACGATATTTATTGATATGTTGTATTTATGTAATTAACCGACTTCCCAAAGGAGGAGGTTTACAATTCGTCCGGATGTTTTTTTTTTATGTATGTGCCTCGATAGCGCCTAAACGGATGGACCGATTTGGAAAAATATTTTTTTGTTTGAAAGGGTTTACCTTCCCATTTGTCCCATTGACACTAGGTCAGGATCTGATGATGGGATCCTGGAGAAATCGAGGGAACTCTTCAAATATTATAGGCAGACCTATAGTGATTTTTGTGTTTTTCATAATAACTCGTGCAAATGCACATGGTAAGCATAATATTGTGATACGGAACTGCTGATGAAGACCACATATGGCCACCAGATCTGCTCAAATACAATGCGTGGCTGACGGGCAGGCAACGCATAGCCTAAACCGGTGAACCTAGAGCCAAGAAACTTTGTACAGGGGTTCCTTAGTAGCGTGGGGTAGCACTGATATGGGATTTGACAAAATTAATTCCCCAAGGGGGGGGGGGATAAGGGGTTACAGTTTGTATTAAACTCAATCTAATCAAATAGGGTTTGTGGAAGTCGGTTTTTTCTAAAGTTTACTTTTTGTTTCAATTATTGTATATGCGGTCTATTTCTTCGCAATCAGGTTTTATGTATGTGTTGTAACATGTATGTTATATTAGTATAGAGTTTTGTTGTACGCGCAATTCTTCCCCTATAACCTCTTATCATCTCCGTCTCCTACCCAACATGGTTTGCTGGAAGAAATCTCTTATTAGAGACAAGCTTGACTTTGTACATGTTTTTTTTCTATATTAAGCTGTATATCGTGTGAGTACAATACAGAAATTACGAATTACGAACTCCAAAAAATAGCGTCCTTTTCCTTTACGACTTTTAAAATAATAATAATGTATTTATTCATAAAATACAGTACAGAAATATAACAAAAGAACTTATACTACACTGTTTTCATAAAGAAGACCAACAACCATGCTAAGCATTTAAAACCAATTTCCATATCACAAGCATTTTAAAGCTTGTGATATGGTCATTGGTTGCTCATGCTCAGCTCACATTAACACCATTATAGTCTCAAATCTTAAATTATAAAAACGTTTAAAACTACAAAGTGTGAATGTGGATTATACTTTAATAATCTTATTATAGATAAAATATATAATATAATGAGTGTGAAACATTATCGAAGTATTCAGTACTCCATTTCGCTTGACAAGCGGCTAGTCAATCGCCGCACGTTTCCCAAACATTCCCTATTCCCTAATAATAAAATAAAATGTGTTTTGGCAACAAAACAATTTGGGAATGGGATGAACAGGGAATGCTCTATTCGTCCTTTTTCTGAAATGACAGAGGTTGATTATAACGCTTCTTTGATTAAATAAGTAGTTGTTCCAGTTTGGTAAAGTTAACATTTTTTTTTACAGGTAAGAGTCAAAGGTTTGATGACTGTTAAAAGCAATAAGCCTATATCCAGTTTTAAAAAGAAGGAATGAAGAATTCACTGTTTTCCGGCTGTTCTCTCTCAGAATAAAAGATTGGTAAGTATTTGATTTGATTTGTTTTGTTATACTTATCATTTAACATTTGAGTACATACTTTGAGTCAAACATTTCACAACACACGAATGAAAACACGCATCCGCCCCACTTAGCAGAATTATATGCTGACGGTACAGAGCTGTGTCGTTTGAGCCAATTAATTTCATCACCTGACTCCGGTAGCGTCAGCAAAACAAGTGTGACGCAAAATGGCTGATTTTTGCGGAGAGAAGGGAATTTTTCGAATCGTCGTGTTGTTGGTTAGAGCGTTTTTCTCTGATTATTACGACTATTGTGTTTGATTTTAAGTGCAAAGTTATGAATATTCATGCGTATGGCAATATAATATAATTATAACAAAACTATATGTGAGCTCAAATGACGATTTTACAGTCTTGCTAGACATAAGATATATTATAATATATCTTAACACATATTATATCATATCTTATATATCTTATAATTATCCTCTGTTGTTCCGGTGTTGCAATATAAAACAATGGTTACAAAATCTCTTTCAATAAAATTAATTAGAAGCTAGCGCTAAGACGGACACATTTACATAAAAACTTTTATGTGCTGTGATTTCCCTAGATTTTATCCCCATATATTTATATCTCTTGATAGAGATAGGCTCGCCTTTGTACGTATATTCTCCATTTCGCGTTGTTATACTGTATTGTTTTTTGTGCAATAACGTATTGAATGTCTTCCACGAAATATTTTGACATTTAAACGAAAAAAAAGTAAGCACCTAAGAAACATGAATACACAAAAACATACATTTGCATAGTTTTTGCAGTTTGCAGATTTTTTGTGATTTAGGTATGTAGTTTTTTTTGCTCCCGTATAAAATGGCATTGAAATTTACAAACATTAGACTCATCTATCTTAATTGCATCGATGTAAATATGGCCGTAAACAAATGGATATGTAATTTTATTACTTACTAATAAAATAAAACAGGAGTGCGTACTAAAAGACCAGGGGCGTAACATTCAAAATAAACCAGCATAACTTTTATAAATAGTTGTTTATTCTCCAAAATTCGTACATGGACTGACCCGAGACTAAGCCAAACAGTCTCTTTTATACTTTTTAAAAACAAGATGGCAGCACCTGTTTACCGCTAACAGTTGCCGCCTTTAAGCAACTGATGTTTATATTACTGTTTAGCTTGGTATATCTTATTCCAAATACATTTTTTAATTTATGCTACACTTCTATAATTATATTAAACACAAACTCTAACATTCGGCCTTCCTGACCAAGAGTTTGTCCTCAAACTAAGTATCTAGTCTGTAGATAAGTACCAATGTTTTACGAATATATGTGTATTAAGAATTTTTAACAAGCAATTAACAACTTTACACTGCTTCTGTAAGCATCGGGATCTTAAATTGTCATAAAGTGACATGTAAATGTAGCCCATTAATGTCCCCACCGAGGGGCACAGGCCTTTACCCGGATCCGAGTAAGATTGAACCATAAAGTGACATAATCAGCAATAATCATATTATTTTCCAATTGTTTTGACATTAACAAATAAATGATCCTCTTCAACACTCACACACACATTCAATCATAATATTGCTCTTTTGGTAGCTGTTGTTTTAATTCTACTTTCCATATCAAACTAATCAAGAGATTGCCAACCACCCATGACTTCCAATCTCAAAATGTATGCCAACTGCACCGAGAGTTTCGCCAATACACTGACCACCCAATGACTTCCAGCCGTTAACCAGCTGCACCATTGGACTATCAATGCTGACCACTCAACGACTTCCAGTCAGACATAAATCTCTATTGATTGCACCATGGACTTCATTGACACCTCCGCATAGAAATGTATGCCAACTGCACCGAGAGCTTTGCCAATACACTGACCACCCAATGACTTCCAGCCGTCATCCAGCTGTGCACCATTGGACTTCATCAATGCTGACCACTCAACGACTTCCAGTCAGACATAAATCTCCATGATTGCATCATGGCTAACTGCACCGAGAGCTACGCCAATACACTGACCACCCAATGACTTCCAGCCGTCAACCAGCTGCACCATTGGACTTCATCAATGCTGACCACTCAACGACTTTCAGTCAGACATAAATCCCTGAATCATGGCTAACTGCACCGAGAGCTACGCCAATACACTGATCACACAATGACATCCAGCCGTTAACCAGCTGCACCATTGGACTTCATCAATGCTGACCACTCAAGGACTTCCAGTCAGACATAATCTCATTATAAGCAACGCAGAGTCAACAGTGTAATTCCTCAATTACCTGTGACCTCCGCAAAAAACCAAAAAATAATAATAATTCGATTCTTATGTCTTATATGTGTGTAAGTGCATCATGTCTCATTACATTGTATCTACTTCATTCAATCAAAGTTTATTTATATGTCGGAGAAACGGATTATATAGAGCATGACTCTTCATGATAATCATATTATATTTGTGGGCGTTTCTTGTGGGAGATCAAGCGAATGAGTGAACACATAGTTGATCTATTCTCAGTTCATTATCATTTTACTAGCTGATTACAACAACGTTTACCACTGATATACTACTGACAACAACGTTTAGCACTGATATAACACTGGATATGATTTATCTCGAGCGAGTTTGTAACGTCTATTCACAAGATATATATTTGATAGTTTTTTTTTGTTGTTGTTTTTATCGCCAATTTTATTAAATTAATAAATGTGTAATTATTTTGAGTTGTTTACTTTCCTTATTTATGTGAATTGTTATGTCTTTCTTAGTAGTATAAAAATAAAATAAATTATTTTCTTTGACACAGGTTGTGTTCATAGACGCGTTAGTAAGATGAGATATGATCCTGGCCACATTCTTTTCTTCAGGGTCATGAAATTATTGTTTAGTCACTGTATTGAACAGTGAACACTGTATTAACGAAAATATTATAGGCAATATACAGAATATCCAATACCATCAAATAAACAAAGCTTCTTTGTTAGCTGTACATTTACCATCCATGGTTTGAATCAAATAATTCCGTAAAACCTCTCGCCATTTACCCATTTATCAAGCCTCTACAAAGTAGGTAGGCAATCTAACTTTAAACTTTCACCAGATCATCCAGTTGCCCTAATATAATTTGCAAACGATATGAAAATTTTAAATAAAGGTTAACTCTTTTAAAGAAATAAATAAAAAAATAACCTAAGTTCAACTTCAGCTTCAACATTCTAGTGTCAGCAAAGCCAGTCTGTCGGCTCTAAACCCAGTCTATCGGGTTTTTGACAATAGTCAGTCTATAGGCTCTGTGTCGATAATACCAGTCCATCGGTATGCCCAATCCATCGGGTTATGACAACATTACCATTCCATCGTCGGTCCGTCCCGTATCAGATCACAAAGTACTCGTTACCGCTTGCTGTGGGCTTCATTCACATGCCTCCGAATCATTAAATTTTCGGATGGGGCTCGACTACGGGTCGACACGATACTCAGGCCTGCGATAGCTGCGGGGACTGGACAACACGTCACAACGTCACCAGTTTCCAGAGGCCTGCTGCCTCTTCAAAGGTTCTTCACATTCAAGTACGGAAACCATCCGGTTACTGCACCCTCAGCCCTGTGATGGTGGCAGCAGCTTTCTGAAACGCAGAGACAGAAAAACAGTGCCTATCCACCTGTTCCGCTCCGCTATGAGATCGATGGTTGTAATTGTGGTCAGCAGCAAGGTAGGCAGACCACGTAATTCGTTGCTTTGTATGTCTTGAGGCACAGGCCACCCCTTGTGTGCGAGATTCCCGATCCGGCACGTCTATCTCATAGGCCCTGATTTCCATTGCCTAGCCATAAGTTCGAGAATTGCGGGCGATTTCCACAATTACACACAGTTAAAGGGGCTTTACCTAAGGACAACGATTTCACAACAATCGAGGCAAACAAAACGCGTTTCTGCGTGTAGGGAGAAGTCTCACAAACGTGAAGGTCTGGCCTAGTATGATATGTTTTGCATCTTAATCAGTGCAAGAAATGTGTTAACATAACGTGTAATGCGTAAGAATAGAAAAATATAGGTACTCGCCTGTTATTGTCTGTTCCAAAATCCATTCTATTTAATTGAAGTTTCATCGGAAATCCGTATTGGGCTGGAATCTCCATCCATTTTTCACTCACAGTTGAAACTGTTGGCGCTTTAGGTTACATCGTCATGGGGTTTACCCATAGCGATATCACTGTTTATCACTGATTAATTTATTCGTGCCACTTCTGATAAAAGACCAGGGGCGTAACATTCAAAATAAACCAGCATAACTTTTATAAATAGTTGTTTATTCTCCAAAATTCGTACATGGACTGACCCGAGACTAAGCCAAACAGTCTCTTTTATACTTTTTAAAAACAAGATGGCAGCACCTGTTTACCGCTAACAGTTGCCGCCTTTAAGCAACTGATGTTTATATTACTGTTTAGCTTGGTATATCTTATTCCAAATACATTTTTTAATTTATGCTACACTTCTATAATTATATTAAACACAAACTCTAACAGTACGTACAGTATTTCTTACAATATTTTACTGTCTGAGTACAAAAAACTGCTCTTTACTCTTCCTATCAGGTTTGGTGGTCTTGGCGTTCGTCGCCTACAGGACACGGAACTCCCGGCTTTCTTTGCCTCTTCGCATGGGGTGTTTATTCTTGGCACTCTCATTTTGAATACTAATGGTGACAGTTTAAACATTCCTTTTGCGGCCGAGGCTTTGCGGCTGTGTGGCGGGGCAGTTGCCCGGGGAGTGATGCGCCAGAGAAGCCAGGCATTCAGCGTGCCTGGGATGAGCAGCTATGCAGGTCGTCTCTCAACGGGCTGCTGGCTCAAAGTACGGGAGCGGATGTTGCTTGCCTGCGTGCTGTCTCCCAGCCTGAGTCTGGTGCTTGGCTTCATGCATTGCCGTCTCCGCAGTTGGGCACCTTTTTGGATGACAGCCTTCTGCATGTGGCAGTGGCATTTCGGTTAGGTTGCGACATCTGTGATCCACATCGCTGTGTTTGCGGCGCGGCGGTAGACTCGCTGGGGCGTCACGGGTTGCATTGCGTGCGGAGCGCGGGGAGACTCTCCCGCCATCACTCCATTAGTGACATCGTCCGTCGTGTCTTCTTCCTCTGCCAACATTCCGGTGGTTCTAGAACCACCGGGTTTGAATCGCAGCGACGGTAAGCGCCCGGACGGTCTGACGTTAATTCAGTGGGAGAGAGGTCGCTACCTTATATGGGATGGGACTTTTGTATGCACTTTTGCTCCATCCCACATTGGCTCAACTGTGGTAACCCCGGGTACTGCTGCTGAATCAGCGCCGCAGCTAAAGCGCATAAAATACGTGCAGCTAATGGGAAATTATCTGTTTGTTGTCCCTTTGGCCGTCGAAACCACTGGGGTATAGGGTTCTGAGTGTATAGGGCCTTCATCAGGGACATCGGGCGTCGTTTGAGGGTCCGAGATTTTGACAACCGCTCCGGGGCTTTCCTGGCCCAAAGGAATCCGTAATTTCTTTATTGTACTCAAATGACAGTAAAAATAGCTTAACAAAGAAAAAATATGTACAAAGGCGAGCTTATCTATAACAAAAGAATCTAGTATAATACGGATTTCGCGTAGCCGTGCAGCGCGGTAACGCAGCCAGCGTTATGGGCACCTTTGTACGGGCGATTCTTAGGGCGGTTTGTTTGTATAATTGATTCTACTAGACGATGTGATTCCTTATGGTGTGTCGAGACCTAAAACTGGCTCAATAAAAAAATTCTATTTAATTGTTCAACCTACTCACAAAATTTCACGCGAATCGGTTGAGAAATGCGCCCTGTAGAGGAGAACAAACAAACAAACAAACAAACAAACAAACAAACATACGAAAGCATTTTTGGCCAATCCTGAAACGGAGACGCTTCGCTCGCTCGGTCAATTACGAGCCTACTATTATGTCCCACTGCTAGGCAAAGGCCTCTTCCACTCCGTCCGATCCTGAGCGGTCTCCGTCTAGTCCAACAAGGGTTGTAATGTAAATATCAATAAAATGAAAGCGTGTAAAAGACGACTCCTTGTTAAGTACTTAGCTCTCCAATTTTATTTAAATATGGCAGTTTACATCCTCATTGAGATCGATGAAACTGCAATTTGAAAGTTATTGCGACATGTCAACCTAAACTTAAACTGTTTCCCATTATTAAGTGTCTGTGCTTATTTTCTTTTTATGCAATAAATTACAAAGTATTTTGTTGCTAACGCTACAAGTCTTTCACCTGTTTAAGACCGAGGGTAGGTATTGCAGCTCGTTGCATGCGCCTCCGTAATCTGGGCTTAGAGAAAGCTATTTCGATGGGGCAAGCATGATCGTTTACGCATCTAGTGAGTACGGATCTTAATACGTCTTAGCCTGGATTTTACCAACAAAAAGTTATACGAAAATAACTGTCCCGGGGATAACTTGTATGCCAAATGACAGTTTAGGTGATCTGATCTAGGTGTCACTGGTGTCTGAAAAAGTAGAAGATACTCTCGAGTAAAAGTTACTCTTTTGTTGGTAAAATTTGCTCTTAGAAACAGATGAACATAGGTACTTTAATATTAAAAGAAAAGGTCAAGTGCGAGAAGGACTCGCGGACCAAGGGTTCCGATCACACTTGGAGAGCGAAACTGTTGTAATAGGTTCCTACATAAAAGATAAAGTATGAAGTCATCCATGTAAACCAAATTACATAGTTTTGCAGGAAGATAGAGATTGGCATTTTTCCCTTTACTTGTGCTATATATTATAATAATATAACGCATTCATAAGCTAAAATGATGAATGTCTGGGAAAAGTGGTGGGTCAGGGTAGGTGAAGGACAAAGGGGGTGAGCGAAGCAAATCTCCGTTTATCTTACTTATACTTACTTACTTTATACTTTATTGCACAAAAACAGAATACAGACACTTAATAATGAAAAAAAAAGATACGCGTGTAGCACCGTACACGTGTTAGAAGTAAAACTTCTGTAGCTAGATCATTAAGTGGTACCTATACTATACACCTATACCTACCTATACTAAAAGAGATTTAAATTTCCAATTTTGAGATCCAATCTCTGCTTCAAGTTACTTTTATGTTTCAGACGTCCGATTATTTGAAATTATTTTATACTTGTACTTACTTTTAATACGTCATGTCATTTATTTCCCACCATTCCTTATCTACAATTTGTCGCGCTCGTGGTGATATACTTAACTCATTCAATAGTGTCACTACTATTTGCATCTCGCTCAGATTATATACCATCTGACGTCACGTCTTTAAGCCGTCTCGCTCAAATGTATGCATTGCTTTGCTTTTCTCTGTGCCCAGTCCCTTTATTTAATTGATCGAGTACGTATTTTCAACTATTCCAAGTTAATGTGTACCTGCGGGGCTACCATAAGGCTTGCCACTCACCTCAGTCGCGCAGATAAATGACAAAGAAGATGGCTAAATCAATATATGGACGACTGCCCCAGACATGTACAAAGACTTCTCAACAGCCAATATCATTTAAATATTCATTCATAAATTTAATTTACTGCGTCTGTATTTAGTTTGTAGAACTTGAAGAAAAAAATAATAATATAGGTAAATAAGAGTTGTTACTCAATACTCCGTGATTCCAATATGATTCCGTGACCTTTGCCGTCGCTAGAAATAAGCACCATTTTGCAATAACATGCAACATAACGCCATCTAGCCACTCCTCTGGAAACCTCCTGTTTTCAACAGTTTTGCTAGTTGGCAATTGGCAATTATGTTGCATGTTATTTTTAACGATGGCAAAAGTCACTAATCAATGGCGGAATCATAGAGTATGAACTGACAACTCTTAATTATTTAATCATTTCCTTCAAGTTCTACAAAGTAACTAAAGACGCAGTAATTTATGAGAGAATATTTAAATGCTATTAATTGGCTGTTGAGAAGTCTTTGTACATGTCTGGGGCAGTCATTTTGCCAAATTGCCAACTCCTTTCGCGTCTCAATGATGTTTCTCCATAAAATAGCGCGCATTCATTATGATATGACATTCAATTGTGACAAAATGCGTGGCTGGGGTGACTGGCGTGCCTTATGCTACCCCCGCTAACCTATACATACCTACTTTGCTAGGATTTTTTAGGGTTACTTCATCGCGAAGCGATGACGTAACTCTTATTTAATTTTATTCTTGACATTTCCTTAGTCCGCCATACGACATACCTCGATTTTGATATTTTACTTCAACATTATTGACTGGCATGAAGCATTAACTTTAAAATTACAAAAGCTTATTAAAATCAAAATCGTATAATTTCAACAGTTATAACAACAATTCAACTTTAAAATATGTATTACAAAAATTACATACAAACAAATAAGCGAAGCAATAAGCCATTAAACTTATGGCTCTGTAAGCTGTAGACCTCGCTTTGGCCGTTTACTACAGACAAACATTAAATAGGTAGGTATAACACGTACTTAGTAGCTAAACTGCTAATTTGTGACTTGAACTGCACTATATAATAAAAAGTGGCTTTAGAACAGTTCTAGGTACCTACTTATTGTTTTCAAGAAGTCTTAATGCAGCCATCCATCACATCGGAATTTGCTTGAAAACTAAATATCACATTTGGATGATTCTAAGTGACTTTATGCTATTACTAGCTGCCCGTTGCGCGACTACGCAGCGCGTTTTAGGTACCTATTCCATAGTTACCGGCCACAAAACGATTCGTTCATCATTTTAGAAATCCATATCGACCCGTGTGACATTGATGAAACTCTTTTCTTACAAACTGTATGGATCGCATCGCACAACTGTCAAACATAAGTTCCGGTTCCAACAAAGAGGTTGAACGAAGTAGTTTTTGGTCACGTCACTGGTTTTGGCCATACCGGAAATCAAGAACTCGTGGAAGAATGCTTAAAATAATTTTTATTTGTTAACGTTTCATCAGGTTTTTCTCTCACTAATTAACATTCTTTATTGTACGAATGTATTATTATCTTATCTGATTAGTTAAAAACCGTATTGAAAATAGTTGCGGTTTTAAAAGTCTTCAGCCGACCCTGACGCCACCGATTCCAATTTCCGTTACATTTCTTAGCCACTCGTGATAGCACCCGGCTAGTAGCAATTGAAAAGCAAATATATGAATAACCCACAGTTGAGAGGTTAAATAAATTTTACCCCCGTGCCCCAAGAAGTTTTACTTCAAAAAACATGTACAAAGGCGAGCTTATCTCTAATAAGAGATCTCTTCCAGCAAACCTAGGATGGACAGGATTAATTAACAAAAGATAGACCTACATATGTGCACAACGATAAATATTAAATTAATAGACTACTTACTAATAAGTACATACATACATAAAAACCATACATAATCCTTCGTGTTAGGTTGACTTGTAAGTACCAAGAAAGGATAAATGCTAAGCCCTGTCGATCTTAGTTCACAATTTATCGACAGACTATAATCTTTGTTTCCGTTACATTGTGATCTCGCGGTTTTTACAATTTTACGGCGACATATCTAAACTGTAGGTGTCGGAACTGAATCGCTTAAAAGGTTGGAGTTGCCGCAGGTGTTGAAACTGTGACATTTCGCTTATCAAAATTCATGGTCATTAAGTAGTATTTACATATCCTTAACCAATATTTTTTAATTAATTCGCAATGGTCATCTTTGAAACAGGAAAAACCTGTCAAGCTTGAAATTCGGACCTACTACCTACTTACCATGTGAAAGAAAAAAAAATACACATTTCACTAATAATAATCAAGGTAGTACTAGATAATTCACCAAGTTAAAAACTTAAAAAAAAACGACTTCATGACCTATCACTTAGTCCTCTCCGCTCAGGCTTGACGAAACTATATGGGTCCTTGTTTCTCTACCGAACCTTATTTGAATCCAGAGCGACCGAGGGATTCTACCTGAAAAAGCGAGGGTTTCAAAGTACATCACTCGAGCCAAAAATAGTTTTTACTCCTGAGGTGGACACTCTACTAGCTCAAAAATCGACAATCAGACAGATTAATTCAAGTAGTTTTGAAATTGGTAGTTTTTTTTACAATTTGTAGATAATTTGATGATGATTATTTACCCTCTCTCTCGCTTTGTGCAAGTGACTAAAGAGATATCTCTAACTGTTTTCGAGATACAAGCAAAACACTGAAATATGAAATCTTTTACAGGTTTACGACTACTGCCACCGAGGAGCGATAGCACCCGGGAGCTACAGCTTAAGGGCGGGCCCTAGGCAATCAGAACTTAGAATTTCATCCTTAACTTATTTTTAGAGGAAATTAAATAAAAATATAAAAAAAAGGTTAAAGCCAAGCTAAGCAAGTCTAACTGAGGAACATAACTGTGCCGTTTTTATAATGATTAGATAAATAACAAGAACACCAATTCAGATCCGGTGCAAAATTGTAAAAAAAAACATCGTGACAGACAGATTTTCTGGCAACTTCAGGAGACTTTTCTATCGAGTAAAATTAATAAAATAATGTTTATGGGAAAGCGAAGTCACGCTGACACTCGTGATAAACAAGCTAGTGAAAAAACGTACAGCAATAATAGGCTTGTGGCCTGTCAAGTCAAAATAGATACTTTTTATGAACTGTCAAAACGGAACTTTTGTTGCTGAGTTCTATGAAATAACAACAGAATGCGTCATGTAAAAGTGCCATCAAATGCTGTCTCTTTTGCACAAAATTGACTTTATAAAATATATCTGCTGGAAATATACAATTCTGAGAATGTCAAGCCATTTTGATAATTCTTCAACTTGTTCCTAGATTTATTGGATTACCTTGGCCACAAGCCTATACTCGTCATTCCGAGCGATTTGTGTTTTGCTATTTTTGCCTAGGGCGCCGTCTTAACGTGTCATCTAAAACACGAAAGCGACCGAAACCAATGCCACATAGAAACGAGTCAGCCATCCAATGTCCAATGATGAACCCGCACGATCGTTTCCGATAAAAGTTGACGTCCTTACGAACGAAACGAATATCGAACATAATACTATTTCTTGATATCAAGTTTTTAAAGGAAGTGGTACTTATTTGTTCACACCTTACTACATCAAGTTTGACAGCTCTTTCTAAACTTGTATTTTATCTCATTGGCCAGAGCGAATCAATTCTTTAAGTCAAAAATATAAAAAATTACGTATTATAGGAACACACAAATCACAATGTACAACTAAACATACCTAATATCCTGCATAAATTAGACGTGTGTCTATCTACTGTGCTTCATTGAGACGGGTCAATAAAACATGTGTCAGATTGTTCATTAATTTGGAACGAGCGACAGAGATCACGCATTTAAACCACGTAGGTTTCCGTGATTTAATCATAGTTTAAAAAAAAAAAAAACATTTTTGTAACATCGATACTAAAGAAAAAAAAACATACAGGCACAATCAGGCACATACATTGCTTCTGGCCCCACACTAGGATACCCTGTGTCATGGGTACCAGAAACAGCGACATCACACATATGTAAATGTGTTTTTTTTTTCTTATCCCCAGCCGGGAATCGACCCCGGGACCTTTCGCATGGTAGGCAGAGCAGTAACCGCTGTGCCACAGAGGTTGTCTCTAACTGAGAGCGCGTTTTACCAACGAAGAGAACTTTATACTCGAGAGTATCTTCTACTTTTCAACCGACTTCAAAAAAAGGAGGAGGTTCTCAATTCGACCCGTATGTTTTTTTTTTCTATGTTTGTTACGCGATAACTCCGCCAATTATGAACCGATTTGAACAAATCTTTTTTCGGCTTATAGGTAATACCTCAAGGGTGGTCCCATTGACACCAGGTCAGGATCTGATGATGGGATCCTGGAGAAATCGAGAGAACTCTTCAAATATTATAGGCAGACCTATAGAGATTTTTGTGTTTTTCATAATAACTCGTGCAAATGCACATAGATTGTGATGCGGAACTGCTGATGAAGACCACATATGGCCACCAGATCTGCTCAATACTAGGTACAAATATGTACAATGCGTGGCTGACGGGCAGGCAACGCATAGCCTAAACCGGTGGACCTAGAGCCATGAAACTTTGTACAGGGGTTCCT
Source organism: Argyresthia albistria (assembly GCA_963457715.1). Lineage (NCBI taxonomy): Eukaryota > Metazoa > Arthropoda > Insecta > Lepidoptera > Argyresthiidae > Argyresthia > Argyresthia albistria. The sequence goes on from OY735281.1 coordinate 5,297,929, forward strand.
TAGTAGCGTGGGGTAGCACTGATGTGGGATTTGACAAAATTAATTCCCCAAGGGGGGGGGGGATAAGGGGTTACAGTTAGTATTAAACTCAATCTAATCAAATAGGGTTTGTGGAAGTCGGTTTTTTCTAAAGTTTACTTTTTGTTTCAATTATGTCATACCAAATGATCCCGCGGGATAGATAATCTCGCGTAACATTTTGTTGGTAAAATCCAGCCTAAGTGGGGTGAAACATTGCAACCACCTTTTATATTTATAAGGCTTTGTTAAATTAAAATTATAATAATAGGGGCACGGGCCTTTACTCAGATACGAGTAAGATTAATAATAATAAATAAAATAAAATATGTTTATTCAATGACCAAATGATACATATAAGTTTCGACTGGGGCCTTCTATTAAGTAATAATACCTGTATCAGAAGACCCCGCTCCCTCACGTCCGTGACTGACTAACAATTAAATGGTGCTACTTTTGATTGAGCTATACTCCACCACGCTGGCTCAGTGCGGGTGGGTTGGTGGTTGGTGGAGGGGTGTCGGACTAGCGGCCGACCCGACTGTCAGACAGAAGTTATAAGCTCACTAGTAGAGCCTCTGACACAGCCTTACGACTACTACCACCGAGTAGCGATAGGAGCCGAGACCCAGGGAGCACTTATCCAGTGGAGAGCGCATAGATACATTTTCCTTTGAAACACAACTCATTAATTTACGGGCGGCGGGGGACGAGGTAAGAGAGCTGTGATTGGCCAGCCGATGCGAAACTGTCTGGCGGCCCGTCATCGTACATAGGTTGCGTATGCGAACGTTTGTTGAATACAACAAACGTTTGGCGAGCCGCATTCCCCCGCAGGTGCAGTCAACTGGATATATAGTCTCTGCCGAGACCTAACACCTCTTTGTTGTTGTAAAAAACCTGTGCTCAAAGGAAGTGGGTTTCACAACTCAGCCCTTGAGTTACATAACGTAAGACCTTCACGTTTTCCGCAATTTTAACCCGAGAATAGTATACGAGAATACTTAGTAAGCGAATTTTAGCAACGAAGAGTAACTTTTTACTCGAGAGCATCTTCTACTTCTTAGGGTTCCGTACCCGAAGGGTGCCAAACGGGACCCTATTACTGAGACTTCGCTGTCCGTCCGTCCGTACGTCTGTCTGTCACCAGGCTGTATCTCATGAACCGTGGTAGCTAGACAGTTGAAATTTTCACAGATGATGTATTTATGTTGCCGCTATAACAACAAATACTAAAAAACAAAAGAAATTTAATATTAAGGGGGGCTCCCATACAAGAAACGTGTTTTTTTTTGTAATTTTTGCTCGATATTGATAATGGTAGGAGGTAGACGCTTAAAATGTTCACAATATATTGAGAACATTTTTTACTTAAAAAATAAATAATTAAATTAAAATTAAAATAATATTTAGGGGGGGGGGGGCTCCAATACAACAGACTTAAATTTTTTGCCGTTCTTGTAGATAATGGTACGGAACCCTTCGTGCGCGAGACCAACTCGCACTTGGCCGGTTATTCATAGAATGACCTCATTTGAACTGTCATTGTCATACAAATCATCCCCGGGATAGGTATATTCGCATAACTCTTTGTTGGTAAAATCCACGATTTTTCATCAAATCTCCGCCGCGCCAAGGGCACAGCTAGTCGACGATTAACAAACAACTAACCGATCAATTGGTTATTAACCTTAACCAATATTCTTAACTGATGAATCGGAAACCGGCGATTAGTTGGATTTCCTTACGCCTGTGGATCTCAATTCTCAAGTGATTACATATTAGAGATATTATATATTAAAGTAAAGTAAAGTAAAGTAGCGTTTATTTGCTTGAATATAGGTGTACATCAGGTTTTATAACAATGTCACTTAAATATTTTACGCTATATTCTGCCATGCAGACGTATTAGATTTGTATCTATAGGTATATTCATCGAGGCACTCTGCTGAAAGACAAAGATGCAAATGGCTACGTCACGCGTCATCGTGGATGGCGGCACCTATACACGTTTTTTACATAATCAAAAACAACCTATTTTTAACACCCTTTTATGCTTTTATTAATACGTATTAGGTCGTTTTGTGACGTGATAACATCGCCGATACTGCCAGGCAACCAGAGACTAATATATCCGATTGACTGCGCCTGCGCGGGGAATGCGGCTCGCCTGTAAGATTATAATGCAATAAACGCCTATTAAAAAAAAAGTTTGTTGTATTCAACGTGTACGCATATACGCAACCTATGTACGATGACGGGCCGCCAGACAGTTTCGCAGCGGCTGACCAGTCACAGCTCTCTTACCTCGTCCCCCGCCGCCCGTGAATTGGTGAGTTGTGTTTCAAAGGAAGATGTATCTATGCGCTCTCCACTGGATCAGTGCTCCCTGCTGCAGCCATTCAGCTGCTTCGTCAGTTGTTTTGTAACTAAATAACATCGAACAACATCTAGGAATCAAAATTTCGCTCACTTCTAGTTCTATCATTACGAAACTTGGTATGTTTTTGTAGTCCAAATGTCATTATGGTACCATCGAGCTGGTCTGGTGATGGAGGTTGAAGGTGGGTGAGGGATCCTGGGATATTTGCTTATAAACCTATCAAGTTTGGGCTCAGATTCCTCATATACCTGATTGATTTCAAAAGGTAGTTTTTAGTTTTTGAACTACTATTTATTACTGATATGATGAGGACAATCCCAGAACACATAGCAGCTGTAATAAATATCTGAAAAGATTAAAAGGCCAATGATGATGTGGATAATAAAGAAAGCTTGACTTGAAAGAAATCCTTTGACAGTCGGCGTCAAGGAATCTCCAAGGCGGCATCTATGGGACCATTGGAAGTCTATACACTTTGCTGAGTCAGAGGCTTTTCTCTGTTTGCAATGCATGCTTTTGTTTTTAACCGACTTCCCAAAGGAGGAGGTTTGTTTTTTTTTCGGTTTTTTGTCCGGATATTTGTTTTTTATTTTTTATGTATGTTCCCCGATAGCGCCTAGACGGATGGACCGATTTGGAAAATTATTTTTTTGTTTGAAAGGGTTTACCTTCCCATTGGTCCCATTGACACCAGGTCAGGATCTGATGATGGGATCCTGGAGAAATTGAGGGAACTCTTCAAATATTATAGGCAGACCTATAGTGATTTTTGTGTTTTTCATAATAACTCGTGCAAATGCACATGGTAAGCATAATATTGTGATGCGGAACTGCTGATGAAGACCACATATGGCCACCAGATCTGCTCAATACTAGGTACAAATACAATGCGTGGCTGACGCGCAGGCAACGCATAGCCTAAACCGGTGGACCTAGAGCCATGAAACTTTGTACAGAAGTTCCTTAGTAGCGTGGGGTAGCACTGAGATGGGATTTGACAAAATTAATTCCCCAAGGGGGGGGAGGGGGATAAGGGGTTACAGTTTGTATTAAACTCAATCTAATCAAATAGGGTTTGTGGAAGTCGGTTTTTTCTAAAGTTTACTTTTTGTTTCAATTATTAGGGTTCCGATCCTTAAAAGGAAGATAATTGAAACAAAAAGTAAACTTTAGAAAAAACCGACTTCCACAAACCCTATTTGATTAGATTGAGTTTAATACAAACTGTAACCCCTTATCCCCCCCCCCCCCCCTTGGGGAATTAATTTTGTCAAATCTCATATCAGTGCTGCACCACGCTACTAAGGAACCCCTGTACAAAGTTTCATGGCTCTAGGTCCACCGGTTTAAGCTATGCGTTGCCTGCCCGTCAGCCACGCATTGTATTTGTACCTGGTATTGAGCAGATCTGGTGGCCATATGTGGTCTTCATCAGCAGTTCCGCATCACAATATTATGCTTACCATGTGCATTTGCACGAGTTATTATGAAAAACACAAAAATCACTATATGTCTGCCTATAATATTTGAAGAGTTCCCTCGATTTCTCCAGGATCCCATCATCAGATCCTGACCTGGTGTCAATGGGACCAATGGGAAGGTAAACCCTTTCAAACAAAAAAATAATTTTCCAAATCGGTCCATCCGTCTAGGCGCTATCGAGGCACATACATAAAAAAATAATTAAAAAAAAAAAAAAACAAATATCCGGACGAATTGTAAACCTCCTCCTTTGGGAAGTCGGTTAAAAAGGAACCCTTATAGGATCATTTTATTGTCCGTCCGTCTGTGTGTGAGATCTTTTATAGCAAGAACGCGTAAACATATCAAGCTGAAATGTATATCAATTGCTTAGGTCTATAATCATTAATCACATAATAGCTGTGAAAAATCAACTGTCTAGGTCAACGCAATCGAACATTACAACCGTTTATGCTGTAAAAATGTTGGATTTCATAGTCATCGCAATGGACCCAAAACCTATAGGGTACTTTTTGGCAATTTGGCAAAAAGCAAGGTCTTATAGCACGAGTAAAGGGAAAATTCAGAAAACCGCAAATTTCTGTCTCTCTGCAAAAATATATAATTTGGTTTTTATCACACCTGCTCTGAAAATACATACTAATTATACCAATTAGAGGGAAGAAACGCCTTTATCCCGCCCTTCAAATCCTTTCATCCCAAGGTATGGAAGTTTGTATGAAAATCCTTCCGACCCAAGGGTGGGAAGTATGTATGAAATTCCATTACATACCCGGTTTTTTTTATTTTTATTTGTCAGCAATCATACTGCAAAGAGACTTTAACTGTCTACTAATTAAATTTCAAGTAAATTGTTACTGGCCACATACAGTTTTTTTTTTACCAGTTACCAACCTCCTTGGTGCATACAGAAAATTAAAAACGAAATTATTTTTGTATATAAAACGCGCGGTATCACGGAAGAAGTGGCTGCATGACCTTATGATCTTAGCCTACTCCAGAAACGGGCGAATAAAAAAAGGAAAAGCCCGCGCATTTTCGCAAAAACTTCGAGCAATACATTTTCAGAAAATGAATTCGTTTTCTTTTCCTTTTGCCAACGTATGAAATTTTCATAAGTACTGCAGATTTCTATGCATTTATGTCTATAATTTTCCTCGTAGGTGTAATAAAAAGCACTATACATACCTCAGGATAAAGTACAGTTCCATACCTCAAATGGTTTGCGCCCCTCGCAAGCTCGTGGCGCAAATGCCATAATCTCGGTATGGAACTGTCACTTTCTTCCCTCTGAAGTAATGTACTATTACATGGATGACATCATACATTTTTTTTTACGTGGTAACCTAATTACACCATTTACGCTCTCCAAGTGTGATCGAAACCGTTGGTCCTACTCGCACTTGACCGTTTATTTGTTTACTGCTGCTGAATGAATTGTTTTTCTGAAATTATAGACGTGTTTTATAACAGTGAATATACTTAGTAGATTGTACAACAAGGGCATAAAACGCACCATTTTAAAATGGGTTAATGGGTAAAATGGGTTTTATGTACGAGTTATACACTCTGCTTTTCACTTCGATTGTGAGGAAATTAAACAGAAATATTGCAAAAAAAGTAAATATTATGAAATAATTGCAAATTGAAATTACCGAGAAAAAATAAGGACTTCCCGCCATTAAACTTTTTTTTTGGATGTGCCTCCGCAGCCGGCTCTGGCCGCCGGCAGTGGCACTTAGCATAGGTGTATGTGGCTGTTTACCTGACGACCTTTGTCAGAGTCTGAGATTTAGACGAAGATTTTACTTTATGCTCTAGAACATAAAATTTGATTTTATGCTGGCTATACCCGACATAAAGACGAACTTTACGAGCATGAGAAGTGAAAAAGTGATTAACTATCTATCTATCTACTCTCTGCCTTCCCTTCTTCCGGGAAAAAGACGTGAGCAATATGCATGTAGTAGTGGTGTCTGTGGATATTGCGTACCAAAGTATGCTCAGGCATTACGGTCAAGGGCGGGTCGCCGATCGCTGGTCAAGACAAGATATACTATACTTACTGAAGATGACTCTTAACTTTCTCTGTGAACAAATTGAGGTCTTCTTAAAATACTCTGTGATTATTTTGGTTGTCGCCAATGTGGGTTTCACGGTTGCTTCTCATGCAAGAGATGCAGGTTCGAATTCCGGTGCTTATAAGCATAGCATACATACAGACATGGTACGGTCGCCTGCGACTAAAAGTATACTTGCAGTATAAGCGGGATTCACTCGACCGGCCCGTATACTTTTAGACGCAGGCGACCGTACATGGTACACCGGTGGTATACCATGTACCAATGAGATAAGTAATTTAATCTAATATGTCTTTCTTGTCCAACCATCATTAGACGTTCTAACGGTGATGGAAAACACGGCGAGGAAAGCTGCACCGTTTAGAATACACGTAGGTACTTGTACATGCGAGCTTATTTCTAATAAGGAATTTCTTCCCGCACACCATGTCGCGTCTAATGAACAAATGTAGCCCATTATAGTCTGTGCGCGTTATCTTGCTATATATTTTTTTATATTATGTATGGTTTTTATGTATGTATGTACGTACTTATTAGTAAGTAGTCTATTAATTTAATATTTATCGTTGTGCACATATGTAGCTCTATCTTTTGTTAATTAATCCTGTCCATCCTAGGTTTTGCTGGAAGAGATCTCTTATTAAAGATAAGCTCGCCGATCAACATGTTTTCTTTTTTCATTATTAAGTGTCAGTACTCTGTTTTTGTGCAATAAAAAAGTATAACGTTTAAGTATAAAAGTGTCTCGCATACGTTTACATCGCTATCCAAAATATGAGTACAGTGGTAGTTAAGGTCAACGCTCTCTATTGCCAAGAAAACGCGCACGGACTATAGTGTCCCCAGCGAGGGGCACGGACCTTTAGATACGAGTAAGACTAAGCCGTACTCTACCACGCTGGCTCAGTGCGGGTTGATGAAGGTGTGTCGGGCTAACCCGACTGATAAGATTTATTTGAGAAAAATCTCGATTGTAGTATTGTAGTACAAGAATACATAAACATGAACATTTACATACAGGCACGCACAAACTATGCTTCTGGCCCCACACTAGGATACCCTGTGTCGTGGGAACCAGAAACATCAACATCACAAACATGTAAACATTCAAGACCTGGGGGATTTTTTTTTCCAGCCGGGATTTGAACCCGGGACCTATATAGTGCTATAGTGATGTATTTATGGTGATATTAATTAGTCATAAAACTCGTGCCAAATGGTTTCATCAAACTCTACGTTCGTGGAGAAATAGACATCGAATGTGTTAATTACACAATAATCAATGTTTATTTACATAATGACATGTAAACATTTTAATTAAGATAATAAAAAGTCTAAAATGTTAATTAGAATAGAAAAGTTGAGCCAGATCACTGCCGCCGTCGCTGGGCAAGGTGCCCAGAAGACTGTCGGCGTTGCCTCGCTGTATGGCAAGACTCAGCCGTTGCCCAAGGTAGGCTCCAGCCTTCCGGTCATTTGAGGCATCGACCAGGCGCGATGAGAGTTCTTTGAACAGTACTCGCGCCTCTGGGCCCCATGGACCGAGAGTTTCGACTCCAAAAGGCGCAAATATGTAGCCCTGGCCAAGGGTGGCATATTTGCGCCTTTTGTTGCCCTCTGCGGTCGACACCAGTGGAGAGCGCATAGATACATTTTCCTTTGAAACACAACTCACCAATTTACGGGCGGCGGGGGACGAGGTAAGACAGCTGTGATTGGTCAGCCGCTGCGAAACTGTCTGGCGGCCCGTCATCGCACATAGGTTGCGTATGCGAACGTTTGTTGAATACAACAAACGTTCGGCGAGCCGCATTCCCCCGCAGGCGCAGTCACTTGGATATACAGTCTCTGCTGCCGCATCAGCTTGCGAGCGGTCGCTTGTACGTGAGACTGTGCCAGCGTATCGACACTAGAAACATGAAGTTCATCGCACTTAAAGCTGGGATAGCTTTCACGTGGATTTCTACGAGTCACTTTTACACTGATTGACGTGTAACATAAGGCAATAAAGACTAACAATTACATCTCATCAGTATAGTCTGCGCAGGCTAGGATAGGAGTGGGGCTCATTTTAAAAAGTCACAAAAGCTTAGCTTGAATTGACCGAGCGAGCACAGCGAGCGAATAGCGTTCGAGATTGGCCAAAAATACATGGCTTTGCGAAGCCAGGGGAAAAGAAAAAGTGTCGGTAATGATTATTGATGATGATGATTTTATAAGGGCTCGCGACATCTACTGTAGCCCAATCACGAACAAAGGTTCGATAGAAAACTATCGAAAAGCCAAATTTCAGTGATTCTTTATTCACAAAGACATAAAATATAATTTCGTGCGTTCTCGAAAACGTTCTACGATCTCGAAAACGTGAAAACATGAATTATTATTATTATTATACTTTATTGCACAAAATAACACATTTTACAATTAAAAGTGGACAACACATGACAAAGGCGAGCTTATCTCTAAAGAGATTTCTTCCAGCAAACCTAGGATGGACAGGAAATAATTTAACAACAGGTAGACCCAAGTGCACAACATTAAATAAGTTAAAACAAACGTACATAAATACCAGACTTATAGATATAAATATGTTAAACAAATATACCTAAATAAAAGTACTTAAAGCGAAAGATAGTGTTCTTTCAACCGACTTTTAAATATTTTGAGTCACGGACTGTCTCTAATAGCGTTGGGGAGTTTGTTCCAGAGTTTGAATCATAGTTATAGGTGGTTTCAACAGTAAAAACAGTCTTTCAAAATCCAGACGTATTTTTAAGACGAATCAGAGACGATAAGCTCGCCTTTGAACACCTTTACTATGTATTTTTGACCTATTGTGATTTTTCTGTGTGTGTTAAAGAAATTATGAAATTATGAATCAAATGAAACCAAACATTGATTGATTGATTGATTGATTGATTGATTGATTGATTGATTGATTGATTGAGATTGCTAGTGTCAATTTTCACATAAATCCCATAGCGCTCCTGTCAAATGTAACGCGTAATCTGCAGATCATGGAGAGAGATAGGTTATTGGGATCGGCCGTTTGCCAGTAATTCAATACTCAATTGTGCATGACAGAGGGACAGCCTATCGCCAAAACTATGAAGGATGAAGGTTTATAGAATAGAATAGAATAGAAAGCACATTTATTCAACTGTTACAATACACAAAACACAGCAATAACAAATTATAAACAGAAACAAGTAGGAAATAAAATAAACACAAGACAAAAAGAACAGTAAAAATAAGGTCGGGCAGAACGGAGCCATGAAGTGTGTACAGCAACAGCGAAACGGCTCCGACTCAGCATGTGTTACAGGACCTCCAGGAGATTCTGCAACGCTGATATTCTGTCGGTACCTATTAGAGAGTGAGCAAGTAAGTGTCTGGGTGGGTGTTAACAAAGGTTTCCCCACGATATTTCCTGTCACTCATCTTCATCTGCGTAGTAAGACCATAACAACATTACTTAGTCAAGTTTGGCGTGAAAGTTACTAAGTAACACGAAAGTAAGCGGCCACACGTACTGTCTGGTCGAGGAGAGGTGATCAAAGTTAATTAAACCATATAAAGGTGACAAGTACGCGCCGACTGACATTTTAATAGCCAAATGGTATAATAGTGACGTCATTAACCCCTTCGTCGACACCTTATCTATCTATTGTTCTCCATTGTTCGGTTGGTCGACCGGTGTGCTTCTGAGAGTGAACCAGTTAAGAATAAACTCATACTCATACTCATACTCATATATTTATTGCGTCATTGTGGTAACTCCTATGAAACATAATAAACAAAAACTAAACATAATGTGTACAGGGAAAAAAACATTGCTTCTGGTCCCACACTAGGATACCTCGTGTCGTGGTGACTAGAGACAGTGACGTTACTCACTCGCGAATAAAATACTTATATGGTCATATTGGTCATGGGTCATGTAAAAAACCCAAAAAAACCCCGTCCTTTTCTAAGGGGTAGTATTTAAACGAGCGGCAAAAAAGTCTAACCTAACCTAACCAAAAAACTAACTGGGCGACTAAATTACTAACTGAGCCACAAGTCGCTGGGCGACTCGTCGCTCAGTCAGTAATTTAGTTGCTCAGTTAATTTTTTAGTAGATCGTTTTATTATATTCCATTGTGCCACTAGTAAGAACTTTAGATTACTTTACAGTCAATTAAACTTTCACAAATGCATAAAAAATAATATTGACTTGTCCAAAGTTTACTCGAGTTGAGTATCAAGTCACGTTCTTGCTATTGATATAAAGTCCTTATATTTGTGACGACTACGGAACCCGACAATGCGCGTACGTACATGCACTTGGCCGATTTTTTATCAACTCTCACTAAAAGATTGTAGATAAGGTCTGGCCGGTTGACCACACAGTATTGTCTACAAAAGAATGTGTGTCAAAAGTCAAGTTCAGATTTGAAACATGACTGTATAATAGCATACTCCATTCCATATAACATTGGAAAGATTTTGAACGTTTTTTTCTCATATTTCCAATTCTATATGGTGTAAATGAATTAACGCAAAATGAGACACTACTTTGTTAGGGACATCATTCTACGTAACTTTCATTATGAAACCGATTTGATCAGAGCAACTTTATTTTTCACTTCCCAGTACGTTTAGGCCTGAGTGGGTCAGCTGATTTTATAATTCATAATTTCTTCATTGCACTCAATTTATTGTAAACCAAGTATGGAGAAGTGAAAAATAAAGTTGCTTTGATAAAATCAGTTTCATAGGGAAAGTCGCTCAGAATGATGTCCCTAACGTAGTGAATTAATGAATTAACGAAAAATGAGAAAGTAGTTGCTAATTTTTCGTTAATTCATTTCCACCTTGTACCTATATGGAATTATGTATGGCTTATCATTGCATTGCGTTTTCTGTGTAAATGAGCCTTACCTCTCACACTGAATTCTATACAGGGATTGGAAGTATGAGAAAGAAAAGTTCAAAATGTTTCCAATGTTATGTGGTATAGAGTATAGCTTTATTCATTTGAAAGGAGGTTGAATAAATACTGAAAGGAGGTTGAAGAAACTGCGAGAGTTTTGGCTGTTTCTGAAATTATCCTACTCCCGGCGCGGCGCATCCGGCGCGTCGTTGTAGGGCAGAGCGGGTCACACCAAGGGAGCGGGGCTGATATAAATTGGCGACACTTTACTGGATTCTAGTGAATTTACACCAAAAATTGTGAGTTTACGCCGTACGCCGTACCCAGTCATTAAGTCAGTTCCGAATTTGAATTTACATACAAATCCTTTACTTAATAATGAGCGCTCTGAGTGCGGCGGTTAGACGAATTGTCCGGCAATGCTATTGAAAACTATATGAAAAAATAATAATCTAATGGTTGTTTTTTTACCTAAAATGAATTATTCCAGGGGTCCAGGGGTTCTACAAGGAACGCTGGTATGATTGTAAAAATTGTTAATCAAAATATATAAAAAAATGCAAAAAAACACACTTTTTTGCACTTTTTGCGCGGACGTAAGTGTCGCGCTGCAGTTTACGCCATTGTTACTTTATTTTATAATTTTTCTTTTATAATTTGTGATCCACCACCACAAACCCAGTTGCTGATATTAGCGTTGCCAGGCGACTTAAAAAGAGTTTACCCAACTTTTTGAGGTTCACCCATCTTATACTAACGCAGACTTTGCACAATTATACCACACATACTAAAATTAAATAGTTATTAAAACTAGTATCACTAATGAAAATACAAATTCAATAGAGTTGTAACTTAACTAAAATTTAAGCTGACATATAGAATTCCAAATATCCTTTTGTTTTTTTTTTATATATTTTTTTAATTGTCATCAACCTATGTCAAATACGTTTATTTACATCCTTTTGTTGTTCACACTGTAACCAGCCATTAGGCCATTGACTTCGAACTTGCAACTTCAAACTTGTTTTGAACTTTACTCGTGTGCCTCTAAAATCAAATATTATTATTGACATATCATAAACTTGGCTATAAATAAAGAAATGACACGTTGAATAGAAAGGTTTATAGTGGGAAAAGTCGTAATTTTTTTTTAAATGTACGGCCGATAAATTCGAGAAATGTGTGACATTAACAAACAACTTTCTTTCACTTTCATTAATTAGTAAGTAGTGGCCTATCGTCTAAAAAAATATCTTAGCAATCTGTAGGTCAGAATCGTGAATATTTTTATTGCAAGGTATCCGAAGCTTTCCAAAGATTGGCACGCGGTGACAAGGGACTACCGGTCGATGACAGGTTCGTTGCATGAAGCTGCGTGGAACCAGCGGTCCTCTGTAAACGACACTTTAGTGCCAAAAGATTTTTGGTAAGATTGTTTTAAATTAATTAAATAAAGTGGGACACAGTAGGCTTGAAACAAACCGAAAACATTTGAATTATAACATTTTTTTTTGAGTTGGTCTCAATATACTCATGGGCTGTTCCAAACGGCCTTGACAAGTTTAATTTGAAAGATTCATCTGCCACTTTATTATACAAAATGATTTATTTTGTTAAATAGGGTTTATCAAGAAAGACTGATTAAGGCACAAAAAAGTAATAAAAATAACACATGAAAAAGTATTATGACTATCAAATAATATTTATATTGATTTGAAAAAAAGTATATAATAATCGAATGTGTTTTTTTTTTCAATAAATCCAACCATTCTCGAGTTTTGCAACGTATATAGCGAATGATTTGGTTTTTTTTTTTTTTAGGAAAAATATAGACTGACAAGATGTAATGTAACAAACAAATCGAGGATAAATCATAAACGGTTCATGTAAAAACACAGAGTTCACAGAAATCACAGATTAATTATTTGTGATTTTTCCGTTAAGTTAATCGGAATTTTTTCTAACGTGCCTATACCGGCCCTCAATAGTGCGGTACAAGTCGGCCTAATTGAACTACTTATTTCTGTGACAGATAACCGTCGCAGTAGTCGTGTTGCGGTTAAATAGCTATGCTTTCTTCAACCGTGCGGTTATATGTACAGTGGTCGAATGTAACTTAATGAGAGTAATTTAGTACTGACACAGTTAGGCCCGGTTTCTCGTAGACCTTTTTTCCTCAAAATTGCGCGACAGATTGTCAAACTCCGTTTAAATGTTGTTTGGGTTGCTGGAAGATCTCCAATTCAAACCTTAGATCAATGAAAGTCTTTGTTGTACATGTACATCTAACACAGAGTTAACATTATTCCTTATTCCTGATCCCAATAACTAATATTAATACTCCTCATAAACATAAGCATAAACATTTACATACAGGCACATACATTGCTTCTGCCCCCCCCCCCCCCCCCCCCCCACTAGAACACCCTGTGTCGTGGGAACCAGAAACAGCGACATTACCAACATGGAAACAGTCAAGACCTGGGTTTTTTTTAATAAAATCAATATTAATATAGATCCGAAGAAATATCTCGTTTTAGAGGTGAAAAACATATATTTTCGTTATTTTGCATACAGGGTGACATTTTGTTAACTGATAATATTAACTGATATGAGCAATTGCCCATTGGTCTAAAGCAGGGAAGAGACAAACAAATTACGTGTGTGTATTTGATAATCAGAGAATCAAAGAATGGTTCAAAGATAAGCATTTGACAAAATCATAATCTTATTTATAAATAGTAGATATGCTAATGTGATCGTTAAAAAAATTTCACTAAATAGTGAAAAAACCAGTTGAATTTCACGAGCAAACTTTATTTCGCCACTAAAACGACGTCCCGTCGCCAAGGCACTTAAAAACCGGCCAAGTGCGACTCGGACTCACGCTTCCATGGTGCCGAATTAATAATCTTTTTTTGTGAGGAACAGAGGGACAACTTTCAGCGTCACCACGTGATTTCCATATACTTTATTGCACAAAATAACACATTTTACAATGGAAAGTGGAAAACACGTGACAAAGGCGAGCTTATCTCTTATTATGCAGGTCTTTACAGCTACTAATGTACCGTTACCGGCAATGTTATATAAGGATAAGAATAATTTATTGTTCGCAAAAGACATTTCGGTATATTAAAAACACAGGATAGTTCGTAAAACAATTAATTAGCTTAGTTTGTGTTAGTGTACCTTTTCCCCAAGCTAGGTGGATACCTGTGTTGTGGGGAGACAGAGAGATATTGCCATTTGTCCAGCAATATTGCCATAAAATGTATAGGTACAATATATTCCCACAAATCTCTAGTCTTAAAGTCTTAACACAACAGGAGCCATAAGTGAAGTAGCCTAATAACATAAAAACACGATACATTATGTACACATCCATAAATTAATTTATCTTACCATCTAGGAAGACTTTTGGATCGTGACTCTAACATATACGTTTCTCGGTAAATGATTGCGGTTTCAGCTATTGAGCTAGTGTTTATCACAACGACAAAGTCAAAAGACAGTTGCGCTTGTAGAGAGTGTGTAGGGTGATCAACTGACCCTGAACCATACATTTAAATATTTTTTTTGGACAAAAAAAAATGACTTAGCGAGCTCTCATCTACAGCCGTAACATCCTAACCATAGGCAAATCTAAGGTTACTTTGTTGCTACACGACCCGCAGTCACCCTGTATTGCACAAAAATAAAATACAGACACTTTAGAAATAATTATTTTATTTGGAATACTTTGTGTGCATTAACCCTTTAATTGCTTGACGCGGTTAAAGAGTCTATAAACCGGGTACCTACGGAACCCTAAAAAAACAAACAATAACGCATAAATAAACAAACAAGAATCTCAAGTGCCTAATGCTTAACCTAATGCCCTTGCAATCATAAAATTAAGAAATGGCCGTCGGACGGAAGTTGGCCACAATAGAGGCTATCTCTTGTCAGTGGCTTGTCAATGACCTTAAATTGGGTGACACGCGTCGAGTATCAGACCAATATTAGAGCACCTAAATGATATTCTGAAACTAGCCGATGAATGCGTGATGTGTATTTTTCACCGGCTGCTGAAGGATATGATTTTATATTTTTCAGAAGTAACCTTGAAACCGAACGGTATCCAGTTTTCAACCGACTTCAAAAAAAGGAGGAGGTTCTCAATTCAACCCGTATGTTTTTTTTTTTTTCTATGTTTGTTACGCGATAGCTCCGCCAATTATGAACCGATTTGAACAAATCTTTTTTCGGCGTATAGTTAATACCTCAAGGGTGGTCCCATTGACACCAGGTCAGGATCTGATGATGGGATCCTGGAGAAATCGAGGGAACTCTTCAAATATTATAGGCAGACCTATAGTGATTTTTGTGTTTTTCATAATAACTCGTGCAAATGCACATGGTAAGCATAATATTGTGATGCGGAACTGCTGATGAAGACCACATATGGCCACCAGATCTGCTCAATACTAGGTACAAATACAATGCGTGGCTGACGGGCAGGCGACGCATAGCCTAAACCGGTGGACCTAGAGCCATGAAACTTTGTACAGGGCTTCCTTAGTAGCGTGGGGAAGCACTGATATGGGATTTGACAAAATTAATTCCCCAAGGGGGGGGGGGATAAGGGGTTACAGTTTGTATTAAACTCAATCTTATCAAATAGGGTTTGTGGAAGTCGGTTTTTTCTAAAGTTTACTTTTTGTTTCAATTATTTAAGACAAAGGTTATTTTATTTCACCGATGAAGTCTTGCAAGATGTTCATTATTTTCACCGGCTGCTATACAAAAATACATAAGTGGCATAATGGAGCACATGAAGGGGAGGTGTGCGTGAGCAGAAAAGTACTCTGTGTGTTTTTTGTTTTGTTTTTTTTTTTTAACTCAGTTGCAATAAATATTGTGAGCTGTTTATAATTAGACAACCATATGCGGATGCTTGTAATTAGGTTTTAGTGTGCCATTTATAAACCCATGTAAAAATTATAGTTATAAGCGTCCCGAAGAAAATAAAATAAAATAAATAAATAAATATTAGATTACTTACATTTTTTTCATACGTAACCTTGTACCGAACGTTCGACGACCGATATATTTTTTCAAACCATAGCCATAGGCAAAGCAGTCATTAAAAAAATTCTATCCACATAAATACAGTAGTTTTGACCTAAATTACTCAGGGCTCCCAACATTAACGTCGTTAAAAAACTTGGCAAGAAAAAAAAAACTTTCAATGTCAATTTTCTAAGCAATTCGAGCAGATTTATTAAAAATGATGATGATTCTTTTTTATTAAGTAGCTACTTTTTTGCTTTCGGCGCTTTGATTATCAATACAATAGCTTCACAGCAGATCCCGTTGTATGTGGGACGAGGTGGAAGTAAAACACAGTAAGGTTAATTATATGGTTATTTATTTGTACAAAAACAAAACATTCTACTTAGTTTTACTTTACTTACTTTGCTTTGCTGAACTGAAGAAAAACTGAACTTATATTCATCATGCAAAAGATTTCTTTGTCCAGCGTGGTAATGCTGCCAGCGTTATATAGGAACCTTTGGCGTGGAGATGTCCCGGGCAGTTTATTCAGTTAATATAAATTAGTTTTTACTAATTTAATATTATTACTAAAGTTGTTTTTATAAAGTTTGATGAATAAAAGTTGTAAATTGAAAAACAGAATACAAACACATAATGTAATAGACAAAAAAAATATAATGATATTTACAAAGGCGAGCTTTTCTACACGATGACTTTAAATCGGTGATCAGGTACCGATTGTTCTGACTCAGTCATTGATGGCCGTCAGGTTGAAGCGTAATTACATGAAAACAAGTTTATCCTACATTCCTTGTCACCCTACTTATATGTATTTGTGAGCTTACAACCTCTTTAATAATTTTATTTATTTATTTATTTAAGTACTTTTTTTTGTGGTTTTTTATAGATAATGGTACGGAACCCTTCGTGCGTGAGTCCGACTCGCACTTGGCCGGTTTTTATGTTATTTATGACTATGTATCACATTGTTTTCCGTGCAATAAAGAATTATGAATATGAATTATGAAATACCAGACTTATCTAATCGCAATTATTTTAGTTGCGATCTTGTGATGTGCCGCGTTTGTGTCGGAGTGCATGTACTGCAGTCGGTATACCGCGCGTGTACAGTGACCTACTTTATTTGAGCGATCGTCTTGCGCTTGCGCTGCCATTTAGGTACAGTCGCCGAAATATCACACACGATTAGTACAAACAAATCTTCTGATGATGGACGGCCCAAACGAACAATTTAGAGTTGGACTAAATTTTTAATAATTATCGTCTAGGTCTGCAGCGACCGCGCCGAGTCGAATAAATTTTTGTTTAGACCTATCCCCACTGATCAACAAACGTTAGCTGGATTATAATATCTGCCAAATAACGTGTCAAAGTTACAGTCTTCCAATGATCTTTTGGCTGATGACGTCCCGTTTACATGGGGGCGCCACTTCTACGGAACTAAATGCAACGAACCTGTCATCAACACAGACCTTTCATTCCTCATTGGTTATCAAGTGTTGGTTCCACATGTCACCGCGCGCCGAAAGATCTTTGGAAATCTGTAGAAGGCCAACATAGAACACAGACCACCGACCGACAGACGTTTCAAAATTATACAAAAACATATATACGAATAGGTTATTATGGATAATGGTACGGAACCCTTCGCGCGCGAGTCCGACTCGCACTTGGCTGGTTATTTTTTCTTTTTCCTCCACGGAAACGGTTGAAATAAGAATCTGTGCTTCCCAAACGAGAGGTACCGGGTTTGAATCCCGGCTAAGGAGGAAAAACCCCAGGCCTTGGATGTTTACGTGTTTGTGGGACCATAAGCAATGTATGTCCCTGTATGTAAATGTTACGTTTAATGTATGGCCGTCTGTACCTCGAGCACGGAGGCTCGTTGACAACAGATGTAAATGTGTCACTTTTGAAAGTGAGTTGTATCCGAGCATATCTAATATAAAAGCTGATGGATAAAGGCAAGGGTAGTATCCAAATTTCCTCTTATATAGGTATCTTAGAAAAGCTTTGTGTACCTTCTCGAGCATAAGGACGTATGAGCTTTCGTGCGGATTCCAAACAACCGAGCTAGATTCAAGTTTGGTTCTCCTAGGGCCGTGTATAGGAGCTGGACCACACCCAAGTTATGGAATCCCTTATTGACCGAGCGAGCAAAGCGAGCGAAGCGTCTCCGTTTCAGGTTTGGGCAAAAATTCTTTCGTATGTCTGTCCGGTTGTTCTCCTCTACAGGTCGCATTTATGAACCGATTCTCGTGAAATTTTGTGAGCAGGTTGAAAAAATAAATAGAATTTTTTACTCGAGCCAGTTTTTAGATTTTTTTCAAAATGGCGGAGATATGGGGTTTTAAAATGTAAAAAAATCGCTACAACCCAAACGGCTCGATGGATATTAACAAATGAGGTGTCGTTGGATTAGTAAAGACCATGAGAGTGAAACAGACTATATAATTTTAGTAAAAAGTTAATAGGTTGTATTAAAGATCGCGAAATGTAGATTTACAAAGTTAATGGTGCGGCTACTTTCATACTGCATGTACGTAACCAGGTACATTCATAAGTTTGTATGTGTTATTGAAAGAAAATTATTTGGGTTTTTTTTTTTTATGTGTGTTAGCAGTTCAGCTTTCCCACCGACATACTCGCGAGGTCTACAGCTCACAGAGCCACTAGTCCTATAGGTACAAATAACTTATGAAATAGAGATAAAACATATTTGTGCCGTTTGGCGTAGAGACCCTCGGGCCGTGGGGGACCGACGCTCCCTGCAAAGAGACTCGTCGAAGCGTCAGGTGATTCTAGAGCTGGCACCTACCTCGCTCAGCGCATTAGCCTAGCGATACAGCGAGGTAATGGTGCCAGCATGTTGGGCACCCTGCCACTCGACGGCGGCGGTGACCTTAAGGATATTTTTTATTTAATTTAATTATTTTTAGTAGTAAGTTATATAAATAAAATTAGTTACTGAAATAGTGTTAGATACTAATGGACCCTGTTAATCTGTATGATCAGGGGGGCAATTTTGGCGCTAGCGAGATTATGTCCATGGTCGAAATATAGATTTTGAGATAGCGAAATCTCTATCAAAAACAAGAAAAAGCAATTCTTATGAACTTTCGACCAACCGAGATATCTCGACCCGTTTTCGATAAAAATAAATATAAATCGAGATCGTTTTCGACGGATTCAGGCGGTACCAAAACCGATATCTCGACTGGGGAGATGATCTACAGGGGACGACATGACCCCTTAATACATGACGATGATGATGATGACGATAATATTTTGTATACTGGCCATTTTTCACCTATTTTTTATAACATTTTAATTGAGTTAATTAAATATTATTTATTATTTTCTAAAACTAAACTAGTTAGCTAAGTATGATGAATCAAGATTAGAAAAGAGGTAGTGGACCTCATTCAAGATAACCTCGGGCGATTAAAAAATAAGAAAACGCATTGAATCAAACAATTTCTTAATTTTAAAGTGACATCTGTCACATCAACTTGAATAATGATGTATTGATTAAAACCGGGTTTAATTGACAAAGGAATGGAACACAAAGGGACATTATTTAAAGTTATCAGTATACTCCTTTTCTGTTGATAGATTAAACTACTTGACCATTTATCTTTGACCATGACCGCAGATCTACCTATATATATAAAAATGAATTGCTGTTCGTTAGTCTCACTAAAACTCGAGAACGGCTAAACGGATTTATCTTATCTTAGTCTTGAAATGTTCGTGGAGGTCTAGGGAAGGTTTAAAAGGCGAGGAAAAATCGAATAATTTTCGGGAAAACCCTAAAAACAGCCCTTTTCTATTTCCCATACAAACGTTTTCTAGAGTCAATCGTTTTCTAGAGTCAATTTTAACTTTATTGCTATTCAATAAAGTTCATATTAAATTGAGGCAGTACGAAATCTGCCGGGTCAGCTAGTTATGGTATAAATAAACGCTAAAGTTACCTTTAGGTCTAAAAGTTACTTAGACCCGTAATAATAAACCAATCTCAGCTCCTCAAAAACGCCATAATACTAGAAATACATATCATACTTTTATTTTTTATTTATGTAGAAAACTAATTGCAACAGTTACTAGGTAACAATAGAGGTATAAAGTGTGATTGGAACCATTTGTGCGCGATTCCTACTCGCACTTGACCGTTTACTTATAATAATAAAAAAATATACAACCAAATTGAGAACAGCTCTCTATTTTTGAAGTCGGGGTAAGATTCCCCACAATTCAGTTTTAGTGTGGGGTAAGTTTCCCCACAGTTTACAATTTCAGGTCATCAGCCCACAAAAACTTCCCAACACAACATTATCTGCATACTCGCATGTCGTCGGCGGATCGTAGATTTGGACACTTCGTAATGTGTCTGTGTATTTGATTTGCGAACTTGTTCAATACATATTTGTGCCTCTGCCAAGCCGTGTGGGAAAAGGCGTGATGATGTGTGTTATAATACCAAATGGAAAGTTAATGAAACTTGTATGTCATATCATATTTTGAGTTTAGTGCCCTTCGGAGCCCTTTTTTGTGTTCCATTCAACCTTCAAAGGGACCAGGTAACAGGGACCAGTTTTTATAAGAGATCCTAAAAATAAATCTGTGTTAAATTCTTCGCCCTTCTCCCACGGTGGTCTAAATTAGAGAAGAGGGGAGAAAACACGAGTTCTATGAGAGAATATCTACAGGAAAAACACATTTTGAGTTTTGACTTCTTTCATAAAATTTCGCTTGTTAAAATTCACAATATTGCCTTATTCTCCGATCGGGCGGCGACACACATATTACACTCGTATGGAGGAAGTGGCACAGTGTGTCGGTATGTCATTGGCAGATTATGTAACTTGTCATGTGTGGTTCAACATTTTATATAATGATATGTACATATGATGTTGCGATATGCCTACCTGCACGCTGTATTGAGATGAGGTTTGGCAGCGAGCTAGTCCCTTGTCATAAAATATGTGTTAGTACTTCATATACAGGGTGAAACAAACGAATAATAAATTAAATAGGCATACGAATGACAAAAGAATATTTTTATTTATTTATTACAATAACATACATTACATACATAACAGTTAAAACTAAATCGACACAAACACACAAACTTATTTATAACATAAACTAAAAGTGGCGACCTTTGCAAATCCCGTCAAAGAACACTGGAATAAGTCCACCTCGGTCCTCTCTGAAATATCATTGGAGAGAGTGAGCGCCCGCATCACAGATGTTATGGATATTTTTCGACAGACGAGTGTTAGACTTATTGTTTCTTGGAGTGGTCTTTATTAACTGCATCGACTATGTACAAAAACACTGATTGTTTTTTTTATGCTGCTTCGAATCCCGGGTGAGACAAGAAAAAAACTCTGTATGCAGTTTTGTTTCTATTTACGTATATAAGCATGTCTCTTCTATGTAATAATGAGAGAATAATATCTTAAGGGTTTGAGGTCTTTCCCTCCATGGCCCGTTCGTTTGTTCACCCTGTAGAGTGTACACTGTACAATCTTTGAATTTTGTGACACATTTCATTTTTGCATGTCTGTCACTAATAAAATTACGAAATTACATATATTTCAAAAACATAGTACCTAGTATACTATATAATTGAAACAAAAAGTAAACTTTAGAAAAAACCGACTTCCACAAACCCTATTTGATAAGATTGAGTTTAATACAAACTGTAACCCCCTATCCCCCCCCCTTGGGGAATTAATTTTGTCAAATCTCATCTCAGTGCTACCCCACGCTACTAAGGAACCCCTGTACAAAGTTTCATGGCTCTAGGTCCACCGGTTTAGGCTATGCGTTGCCTGCCCGTCAGCCACGCATTGTATTTGTACCTAGTATTGAGCAGATCTGGTGGCCATATGTGGTCTTCATCAGCAGTTCCGCATCACAATATTATGCTTACTATGTGCATTTGCACGAGTTATTATGAAAAACACAAAAATCACTATAGGTCTGCCTATAATATTTGAAGAGTTCCCTCGATTTCTCCAGGATCCCATCATCAGATCCTGACCTGGTGTCAATGGGACCAATGGGAAGGTAAACTCTTTCAAACAAAAAAATAATTTTCCAAATCGGTCCATCCGTTTAGGCGCTATCGAGGCACATACATAAAAAAAAACCATCTGGACGAATTGTAAACCTCCTCCTTTGGGAAGTCGGTTAAAAAAGTATCAAAATGTGTTATTCTTTTAATTTTATGACAAAACATTGTTATTATGTAGATAAATACATGCTAAGTGAAAATTATTCATAACATTGTAATAATTATATCACAACTTTTTTTATTCAAGACAATGGACTAATGATGTTGTCATAAATTAACAAAAACACCAAAAAAAAAACATAGACAGACATCTAACAATGTAGGTAGTTAAAGTACGTAAATGAAGAGTCACACTGTAATTGTTTAAGGTTATTTTTTATTTTTATAATACGTACAAAAAGTAATAGCTATCAGTGTCATTGACTCAAGATGTGGTAAATACCAAAATAAACAATAATCTTTACCCTTTGAAATGTTATAGTTTTAGGGTTCCGTACCAGAAATGAACTGTCGAAAGTAGCTTTCAAATGGTACCTAAAGGGGGAACGGAATAAAGCGTGGTGACGTTCAACGGAGAAAGAGGCCGCCATTGTGAGCTCTAATTGGGATCTGGAGCACATGACCCAGAGACTATATATCCAATTGACTTTGAATAGTTGTATTCAACGTACGCAACCTATGTACGATGACGGGCCGCCAGACAATTTCGCAGCGGCGGCTGACCAATCACAGCTCTCTTACCTCGTCCCCCGCCGCCGCCCGTAAATTGGTGAGTTGTTTTTTTTTAAACGGTAATGTATCTATGCGCTCTCCGCTGGATATGTGCTCCCTGACATGACCCAAGATCGGAATAAATATAGTACTGAGAGCCCTATACCCCTGTGACAGGATGAAAAGATGATTACCAGAAAAGTCCCGATTAGCTATAGGGGAACAATGGGGGCTATTTGGAAGGAAAATGCACTAAACTAACAACGCCACTAAGCCCTCTAAACGTCATAATGACGTCATTATGACGTTTAGAGGCTTAATATGCCTTTATATAGCTCCCAATGCCTCGTAATTAAAAAAAATAAGTTTTTTTTTATTATTTTGATCTAGCCTACATAGTGTCCCACTACTGGGCAAAGGCCTTCCCTATCTCAGACCATTCCTCCCTGTGCTGTGCTGCCTCTGCAAAAAAAATGTGTAAAATGTTAATTAAAATTGTGTCCAAAATTACAATCACTACGAATTGACTTGCTAATTTTACCAATACACGAGCCTCAAGTCACTAAGTAAATGGCCACCACCTTCACACAACACACCCTCACAAGTCTGAAATAAACGTTATCAATAATTCATTCATTGAAACTTAGGTCGATGGAACGTCTTTGCTGGTCTTTTTAGGGTTCCTTACCCGAAGAGTGCCAAACGGGATGCTATTATTGAACTTCCGCTGTCCGTCCGTCCGTGTTGTACGATGGTATCATCTTGTATCATCTTTAAGGGGGTCAAAGTGCCTGCACGTGGCCCACGTGTGCGGGGCCTTTGTGCATTTCCCCTTCTCCCGCTCATTTTGTTCAGCCAACCCAACTCTAGCACAATCTGGAGCAGGAGGCCAGGGGCCTAATGCTGCTCTGAGAATTTCACTTATATTTCATTACTATTTCATTACTATTCCATTGCAAACACCCAAAATGGCGTCATTTGGTATTCTCCTAAATTATTATCCTCCTTATCCTCCTTGATTGGGTGTTTGCAATGGAATAGTAATGAAATAGTAATGAAATATAAGTGAAATTCTCAGAGCAGCATTAGGGCCCTGGATGTTCAAGGAGCTCATGGGTCGTTGTAACTTCTCCCAGAACCGCCATCCTGGTTTCAATTGTGGATGGACATGCCAGCAATGTGCTCGACCGTCTCCTCCACTTCCATGCAACCCCTGCATAGGGGGCTGTCGGTTGCACCTGTAACTGTCAAGTGTTTGTTTAGTGTACAATGGCCTCTTAGTATTTTTATTTTGCTGCGTGGCCGCCTAATTAGGTACCTGTTAGTAAACCTATGGTTGTACTTGTTTATAAATAGTTTTGTGTTTTTACAGTCTACTCTGTTGTACGATGGTGCGGAACCCTTCGTGTGGGAGTCTAATTTTTTTTCCACAAGGCGAGACGTTTTAGTCATTATAATACAGGATTACACGTGATATTATTGTATTTTTCTTCTCTTTAATTTTAGGAAATAAATAAACACGTCAATTTATGCGAGTGACAGGCACTCGTGCGTGACATTGAGACATGTCTGTCATATTTTTGCGTCAATATTATAATTTTATTTACTTGATACGTAATGACGTACCAAGTTGGTACGGTATTTTGTTAAGGCGCATAAACTAGTGGAAATGAATTACAGTCAAGTGTGAATTTGTGTGTCATTTTGTGTACCTTACTGAAAATTCATATAGTCTCATACCCCTGGCAACTAAACTCAATGAAAAGTTCATACATTCTTACATAACCCACTTCCCTCATTCTTTCCCAATCCTCTTCCTCACACACCCACACCTACACTACACATATCTCATTACCCATTTCATAAACTACTTTCAGACAGTGTTTTATTAAATTTGTTACAAAATTCAACGACCAAACAATGGAAGAGCCCTGCCTCCTGAAATACAGGTGATAAACCTAGTTTAGGAGACTGGGATCCACACAACTATGTGCCTAACTTTTTATCTGAATAAATTATGAATTATGAATCGGGCTGGCACACGAAGGGTTCCGTAGGTACTCAACCAGAAAAATTGCAAGAATACTGCAAGTCAATCGACGTAATCATCTTTTCCCATATGGAGTGGCACAGTTTTGTACAGTTACTTTATTCAATCCTCTTTGATGTAACCCTAGTCAGCTCTATAAAATGAAATGAAATTAAATATATTTATTTATACAGCCTATTTTGCCTTTTTAGGGTACCGTACCCGAAGGGTACCAAACGGGACCCTATTACTAAGCCTCCGCTGTCCTTCCGTCAGAGGGCCCTCCAGCACGAACCGTAAAAGCAAAAAAAATGAAATTTTCACAGAATGTGTATATCTGTTACCGCAACAACAACAATACTGAAATACGAGAGATATTACAAATTAAAGGGGTTCCCCATACAAGAGACTTGTTTTGATACACCCACGCATTCAATATGATGGTATATTTCGCGTCAACTCACATCGTTATCGTAGCTCAGCCGGTATGTTGTAGGCCCTCAATCCATAGGTCGTGAGTTCAAATCACCGTGAGGGCATACATAATCTTTTTTGTTTTTGTTTTATTGTTTTGAGTGCTAAGTTTTGTTGTACGATGGTACGGTACCCTTCGTGTGTGATTCCGACTCGCACTTGACCGAATTTTTACCTAGTATAATATACGCTGTATCGCACTACTGGGCAAAGGCCTTTTCGAGCTCACAACATCCCGAGTCAAAGCTAGATTGAGCTTGTAAAAAAAATATGCAAAAATATATAACCACCAACCTAGTTAAGTTAAACTTATAAGTTATTTTAATCAAATCTTTAGAAAAACATCTTAAAACACGATTAACCTTCGCCAGTTTTATGATAATTTTTTTTTGTGGTCATAACAAAATGTAAGTTTCCCGGATATGCGGGTTGAGTCACGAAGACGATCTGCCTGATTAGGCAGAAAAAGTCGTCAAGTGCGAGTAGTACTTCGCGTTGTGGGTTCCGCAAAAATAAAACATCCAATTGTCAGTCAAACTCTCACAGGAAGGGGAACTATTCCTACAAAAAAAATACAAAAAAAAAACTTGTATGGACACCTTTATTTACCATAAATTCGTGTTTTTCATGATTTGTTGCTATAGCAGCGGCAAAAGATTTGTTGCTATAGCAGCGGCAAAAGATTTGTTGCTATAGCAGCGGCAAAAGATTTGTTGCTATAGCAGCGGCAAAAGATTTGTTGCTATAGCAGCGGCAAAAGATTTTGTGAGATTACGATTCGTAAGATAGAGGCCGCTGACGGACAGACAGACAGATGGACTACAGTCTTATTCGTGATAAGAATGCAGTGAAATTTAAATTTAAATCTGTTAACACACACTCACAGGACAGGACACAACCTTCGCGTTCGAAAGTTTGCCTTCAACTGGTCACTGTGAACTTGGCTTGATTGGAAACGATTAGAATGGTTACGGGGCGTGGCTAGGCCGCCGGACAGTGATGACTTTACTGCATTCTTATCACGAATAGACTACAGTCAGGCTGGTGGACTGTATAATAGGATAAGACTGGTTTTGTAATAAAGAAGTCCCTGTATAATTAAATTTTTACAATGAAAACTAATAAAGGCAAAACAAGGACATGAGCGTAGGACGTGAAGAAGGCTAATAACAAAATTTGAATGTGTCCGTCGAATGTACTGTCTTGATGATATTTTCTCTCTATTTTGTTCTACCGCCGGGCATGGACAGAATAGCTAAGGCTTATTAATAGGGTCCCGTTTGGCGCCCTTCGGGTACGGAACCCTAAAAGATGGCAGTGCTTTTCAAGCGACAGGTCGCGGGTTCGAATCTCGGCTAGGGAGGAATAAAAAAGCTTTTATTTTGAATGTTTGTCAAACTCTTGAGTCGTCGATTGCGCATACAAGCTGGTTTTAAATAAATCCCGCAGATCACATCCGCAACTTGTGGTATCGTGGCGTGAGATAATGCCTGCTGGTTTTCCATTGAGCGGTTTGCACTTCTTCATCTTTGAGCGGTATGGGCAACAGGATGGGAAAGCGAAAAGACAATTGTTATAGTTTCCTTTGCCAACCCATTTCGGAAACCTTCACACAGTGAAATCAGAATCCAGATAATTATTATTTTTTATTATATAGTTTCATATCGATGGTTCTTCACATAAAATCGGTATGAATGACAAGTTGTTTTAGATTATGGAATTCCAAAATAAAATCCGTACTTAATAAAATAATTATCATCGGCAATGGGCTAGCCCCGTGTCAGTGTCAATGTCAATATTGAATAACTGATTTATTAAACGTGGGTGTGATAAAAAAAACATTATTTTATTATTTTTAACCCTATCGTCGTACCTATCTTAACTTTTCTAAAATAGGTACCTATTTTAACTCATCTATGATAAATGAAGGTATAATGACATCTGAATAAACGCTTATCTTATCTTAACACCCACGGTAGCGTAAGGACAAAAGAGTCCTTGGAACAATATTGACATTAAAATTATAAAAAAAATGACATTAAAATTATTTTGACAGTGGGTACCAAGATGTCAATGAATGTCTAATTTTTGACGTTGGTACCCACTGTCAAACAAATATTAATGTATTTAAAAAAAAAAGGCTCGAGTTTTGGGGTTAATGGCGATACGCCTTATCCCAAATAGAATGGCAAAGGCAATATTTGGCCAGTGTTCCGAATAGTAGTAACTATTGTAACGTCTTGCGCTGCCGTCGTGCCGCCAACTGGAAAAACGGCATTTGCATAATTAAAGAAATAACTATAAGCATTGGGATTCCCTCATGTGCTTTGTAAACACACTATTACTAAGTTATTTGTCAGAATTAACCTTACACCACTAAAATAAATAACGAATACCTAAGTAAGTACCTAGGTACCTAATTAGCGTCGTGCATGGCTGTTTCCCAGATGAAGCGTTGACGCAAATAGTCTAAGACATTTCAGACGAAAATACACTATTACGTCTAGGTACGCTTTTAATTTAATTGGGCCCCTGGGATTTTTAATATTCATTTGTTGTTCATATTATAGTTTTATATGTCGCCGGCAAAGTATGAATTCCGTCATTCTACAGAATACCTAGGCATTGTATAGAATGCCCAAAATTGGCAATCTATTTTTTTTTCACACTTTACCTAGGCATTATATAGAATGCCAAAACTGCAATAGGCAATGTATGAAATATATTTTTAGATACTTAGAATCTAATTGCATACGAAACATTAACAGGGCGAAGTGGTGGGTCAGTGTAGGTGAAGGATAAAGGCGGTGAGCGAAACAAAGCCTTTATGCTTCATGTTAGGTTGACATGTATGAACTACAAAAACCAACGCAACATCGAACCACGAAAAACGATCAAATATTTTATGATTTTAGTTGCTTTATTTCATGAACGAACTTACTAATCCAAATAGAATCGCAGAAAATCAACGGTACAGTACCTACTCATTCCATATATTGCCTGGCCATGTTTTGTTATTGTATAGAATACCTAGTTATCTTTAGATTACCTAGACAATGTGTGTAATAAAGATAATTTGCGATATTATTTAACACATTGACAGAGGCCCGGTATTCTATACAATGCCTAGATATTCTATAGAATGACGAAATTTCATACTATGCCGTTAACATACAGTGAAATGCTTCAAAACACGACCGCACTGAAAAAAAAAGTATAATAATAAAAATATGTCTAACAGCAAGGAGCATACGGTAGAGGTGAATGGGGTTAGAATTTCAATGTCCAAGATTATCTCTAGGCCAAACTGTCTCTTTCCAGGCGCGACAAGACAAGGAAGTCGATAGACGCGTCGACAATGTCTGGAAGAGCTTTTGGTCTATGAAGCCTTCATAATGAAGGAGCTCATGAAGAGGCAACTCCCGTTGTCCCTGAAACGCAAGCTCATGGACATGTGCATTCTCCCCATTACGGAGCCCAGACGGTCTTTGACTGACGCGCAAAAGTACCGGCTCGGAGTTTGTCAGAGCAATATGGAGCGCAGCATTGTCGGTGTTCGGCTTTTAGACCGGATCCGGAATACAGAGCTGCGCTCCCGGACAAAAATAACAGACGTAGCTTTTTTTTAGCTCAGAAGGCTGCGCAATTAAAGTTGGACTGGGCCGGCCACGTTGCTCGAATGCTGCCGGATCGCTGGGCTAGGAGAGCCACAGACTGGCTCCCAGAAAATGCAAAGAGAAAGCGTGGCCGACCCAGGAAGAGATGGAGTGATGAGTTAGGTCTATGGGATAGGACCGCTCAGGATCAGATGGAGTGGAAGAGGGGGAGAGAGGCCTTTGCCCAGCAGTGGGACATAGTAGTAGTAGGCCGTGGGGGACCGAAGCTCGGCGAGTCTTTAAGGAGGTTGCAAAGAGACTCGTCGAAGCTTCAGGTGATTCTAGAGCTGGCACCTACCTCGCTCAGCGAATTAGCATAGCGATACAGCGAGGTAATGGTGCCAGCATGTTGGGCACCCTGCCACTCGACGGCGGCGGTGACCTTAAGGATATTTTTTATTTAATTTAATTGTTTTTAGTAGTAAGTTAATAGTATATACATATCAATCCGCAGTAGCAGGCTCGTAATAATAATAACAATCATTTCATGTGTCATTCTAAAGAACTATTTAGGTTAGCCTTGTCTAGTGCAACCGGCCCTAAACTCGCACTAACGGTTAATTACAAATAAGTTGACCGAATGTCAACATTTAAGGTCATGATTACAAACTTAATTACAAGTTTTGTACCATCAGCAAAAAATAACCTAACTCCTAAACTCTAATGCTACTGAGTGTCAACTAAAATGTATCAGAGAATTTTGCTGGTTGTTTAAATGAATGGGTGTCTTATAGTTTATTCTTGTTATAGGTATTTCTCACCTGGGTGTCAATAGATTTAGCCTTCAGCGAAAAATATTGATCGTTAGGGTTCCGTACCCGAAATGCGCCAAACGAGACCCTATTACTGACGACCTCTGTGGCGCAGCAATCATGCGAGAGGTTCCGGGTCCGATTTCAGGCTGGGGATAAAAAAACAAAAAATAATCCACATGCGTTGGATTTTTCCATGCTTGTGATGTCGCTGTGTCTGGTTCCCACGACACAGGGTGTCCTAGTGTGGGGCCATAAGCAATGTATGCATACTGCATGGTCTTTACCATCTCTGCGCACAGAAATCCAAAGAGGGGCGATGGACTGAGTCAGTCAGTACGTCTCTCTTCGGTGTATTTCCTTAGACTTATCAAGAAATACAAAACATTGTATTTTTAAGGCTCTGACATTTTAAAAGAGGTACGGGGGAGTTTCTTGTCCTTCTTTGCTCCATTCCTAAGCCCACAACTTCCGAACGGGCGGTAGTATACAAAAATATTATATTGACGTTGACTAAGTAATCTGTATGATTTTATGGTCAATAAAAAAATTGAACTTGAACTTGAAATTGTGCCTGTATGTAAAATAATGTAAATGTTTTACTAAGCTTCCGCTGTCCGTCCGTCCGTTTGAATTTGAAAGTTTTATAGGTCTACCGTGTACCTACACGAAAAATGCGACATTTTAGGGAATTTCAACTTTAGGTACCCTAGTAAGGTTCAATGTTCCTTTCACAAAACGTTGATTTCTGTTGTCGCTAATTTTAAGGGTGTTCCAATATAAAAGACGTGTTTTCATCCATAGAGGAGAGCGCTTTCTTAGGGTTCCGTACCCGAAGGGTGCCAAACTGGACCCTATTACTGAGACTTCGCTGTCTGTCCGTCCGTCCGTCCGTCCGTCCGTCCGTCCGTCTGTCTGTCACCAGGCTTTATCTCATGAATCGTGGTAGCTAGACAGTTGAAATTTTTACGGATGATGTATTTCTGTTGCTGCTATAACAACAAATACTAAAAATCAAATTATTATTATTATTATGAGCCTGCAATATCCCACTGCTGGGCAAAGGCCTCTCTCCCTCTCTTCCACTCCATTCGATCCTGAGTGGAACTCTTTAGAAATTTAATATTAAGTGGGACTCCCATACAACAAACGTGATTTTTTTTTGCTCATTTTTGCTCGATATTGATAATGGTAGCAGGTAGACGCTTAAAATGTTCACAATATATTAAGTATATTATTTACTTAAAAAAAATAATTAAATTAAAATTAAATTAATATTTATGGGGGGCTCCCATACATTTTTTTTTTGCGGTTTTTAATAGATAATGGTACGGAACCCTTCGTGCGCGAGTCCGACTCGCACTTGGCCGGTTATTTATTTTTGTTGTATTTTTTTGTCCTGAAGTTTTCTTGTACGGAACCATACCTTTGCAAGTCCGACCTGCACTTGGCCGATTTAGTTATTACATTGATGTGAGTTTTTTTTGTTGAATGGATATGTCGTACAACTCCTTACAAAGTGTAAGTGTGATTTACATATTGTTACAAATTCTCTCATACTTAATGTCACAGGGAAAGTAGTTTTTTATGTAACAAAATATTTTTATCGCAAGTTTCTTGCACCACTAAACCGACACATACTATTAAATAAATCACGCAATAAAATACAAATTACAAAAAAAAATGCATCGATAACTTTGTAGTGCGTTTTTTATTCAACAGCCTGTCCGCATCATAGATTCACGATATTACTATTTAAGTAGATTATACTACTAATAACAAGTGGATAAAGTAAACCAGTTTGATTCAGTGGTTCAATGTCATCACAACTATAGAGGGTCCCGATTCCGCTGGCTAAATGGCGGCTCAGTGACAGTTACGACGGTGGGACGTACCACTTGATTTAGTTAAGACAGTCCGTGATGGGCTTAAAAACTGCCTATTGCTCACTTCAGATGTCACCACTGTAGACTTTTTATCTGTTGCAACCAATAGACATTATGGCGGTACTTTGGTTAGTGCACAGTAGGCCGGAGTGAAAAAATATATTTTTCGCATTTTTATTAACCCTGTATTACTAAACTTTGCTATGGCTAAAGAGCTTCTCAAAAATGTAAAAAAAATTGCACAGTGCGATGAGCTTTCAGTTACAAACCCCATTGACCTGAATATTTTTTTATTACTTTTTAATCGTAAGTGGACTTTGTAAATTATACTTATCTGCTTGGTTTGCTTGAAGAGATCTTTCCCTAGAGATATGCTCACCTTTGTACACTTTTTCTGTGTAATTTTTTGTATGCAATAAATAAATTTCGAAATAAGGAAATAATTAAATGTTTGTTTCTTGCATTTTAGACAGTTGATATAGCGTGACAACGGCGATAGGCTTATCACTGTCACGTCATTGTAACTAAATGGTCATTTTGTTAGTAGAATTCAGGCCGCGCAACAGACCTGTTTTACATGTATGCGCCAATCGTTTGCTTCGCTTTTCACTTTTTTTTACGTAACGAAAAAAAATTATACTTTTTCAGGATGGTTTTTACAAATAAGTAATCTTAATGTTTAATGATATTAGAATACCTAATTGAACACCCCTCCACCCATCTTCTGACAGTCCCTCCATCAACCCAGACTGAGCCAGCGTGATGGAATATGACCAGAGACTATATATCCAAGTGACTGCGCCTGCGGGGGAATGCGGCTCGCCGAACGTCTGTTGTATTGAACAAACGTTCGCATACGCAACCTATGTACGATGACGGGCCGCCAGACAGTTTCGCAGCGGCTGACCAATCACAGCTCTCTTACCTCGTCCCCCGCCGCCCGTAAATTGGTGAGTTGTGTTTCAAAGGAAAATGTATCATGCGCTCTCCACTGGATAAGTGCTCCCTGAATATGGCTAAACCTATCAACTGGGGTGTTTGGAGTATAGAGCGACAAAATTTTTTAGGGAGTAGAGGACATCATTCTGAACAACTTTCGCTATGAAAGCGATTTAATCAGAACAATATTTTTTTGACATCCTAATACATCGAACTAGAGTGGGTCAATCTAGCTCTGACTAGAGATGTGTGGGCTCGAAATGGGGAGGCCTTTGCCCAGCAGTGGGACACATTATAGGCTACGTAAAAAAAAAAAAAAAACATTTTTAGCCGAGCGGTTATCAGATGATTTGTATAGAGGAGTGAAAAATAAAGTTGCTCTGATCAAATCGGTTTGATAGTGAAAGTTGTTCAGAATGATGTCCCTAACTCCCCAAAAGGTTTTGTCCCTCCATACTCCAAACACGCGTATGAAATAAATGTCATGCATGAGTATAATATAAATGTCAAGAAAGATGATTGATGGCCGATTTCAACAACAATCCCTAACTTTAGGGGACACTTTATTTTCTTTCAGGGGCCACCTACCGGTTGTTTCGCTTTGACCTAAGTTGGGTCATCTAGGCTACTAGGGGACCCCTTAAATTTAAGAGACAGGCCTCTGAAACAGTCGCTAGACAGCTAAGAAAAAGAACTAAATGACCCCTAACTGTTGGTGAAATCGGGAAGAGATTAGCAAATAAATCATCATTATAATCATCATACATTATATTTTAAGTGTGTATCTGCGTTTGTATAGGTTATACTTAATCATCATCTTTATGAAAAAAATATGTCAAAAAAAAAATACGTGTCGAATTGAGAACCTCCTCCTTTTTTTGAAGTCGGTTGAAAAGCCGAAAATACTAGTGCTAAAAATATAATAAACAAACAGTTTGCTTGCCTCTCACGCAGGAGATGCAGATTCGAATCAAGGTGCTGACCTGCGGGGCAATTCTGGGAGATCATGTCCATGGTCGAAATATCGATACTGAGATACCAAAATCTCTATCAAAAATAAGAAAATTCTTACCACTAGCCTTTTGACCAACCGAGATATCTCGACACGTTTCCGATCGAAATAAATATGAATCGAAATCGTTTTCGACGGATTCAGGCGGTATCAAAACCGATATCTCGACTAGGGAGATGATCTCGATAGCGCGAGAATCAGGGGCCTGTACCAATTGAGATAAATCATTTCTAGACGGACGTTCTAACGGTGATGGAAAACATCGCGAGGAAACTGCGGCGATAGGAAAATGAAGTACTGTCACGCAAAAACTTTTTTTCTAGAATACTTTTTTTCTAGAATACTTTTTTTCTAGAATACTTTTCACTACTTTCTATTTCTGTTTGTGTGATTACTGATTAGTCTTAATAGTCTTAATTGAAATAATTAAGTATAGGTGTAGCAGATGACATAATATGTCTACTAAGCATGCTGTCAATCACTAGTTTAGTATGTAAAACCTATACTCTAAGGAATGCAATGTGATTTTACTGTTTTGTTCTGCAATAAAATAAAATAAATAAATAAATAAAATGAACTACTTAAATTGAATCCCTGGCTAAAAGTTATCACTTTTGTGCCTCTGCCACCCCGTATGGGAAAAGGCGTGACGTCATGCCATTGTGTTGTTTAAACTAAGTTTTGATAGTTCCCAGCAATTTAACATTGAAGTGTGAATTATTATCTTTCCACATTTTTTACATAAATCGAGTAAACAGATAACGTTATCAAAGTAGGACCATATTACAACATAAGTCACGTTTAGGCTTGTAAAGTCCATTCGCTTATGCGACCGCGCCGCCTTGGCACGTGACATGCGTGATGCCTCTTGTGAAAGGATATTTAATCTTGTCTGATTGTCATAACAACCATATTTGCATGCAGGTGTACGACACTATCTCTAATCAACTTTACAGGAGCATAATGTATATTGTTGGCGCGCGTGACGCTATGTTAGGTTATGTATATTGTTCATTAAACTTTTGCATTGGAATAAGTATAGCTAAGATCTCTAAAATTTTTAAAGATTGTAATGAAGTAAAATTAACTTTCTCATATTAAATAGTATTTTTAATAAGCCCTCTTGCTTTTAACATCATCTATGGTTTTCAATACGATAATGAAGCAAGTGAAATATGACATTCATGACATTTCATAATTCATAATTTCATAATTCATAATTTCTTTATTGCACGGAAAACAATGTGATACAGTCTTAAAACATTTCTTATCATACTTTTAGAGACAACAAGCAATGTACTTCAAACCTCTAAAAAAACATAAATTGGGTTCAAGATAGGTCATCCCCACAGTTAAGAACGTACATGAAATAGTTCTATTTATAGTACTGTAAACATAATAATATACAATAGCGTAACGCGTGTATTATTGGTAAGTGTGTAAAACTATCGCGTGGAGAGCGCAAAATTCCATACAAAAAGCCCTAACGTTTAAAAAAATACAAAATGGGCCATAAACAATATTTGGCCGTCGGCCAATTCACCTGGGGCCTAATTCTGCTCTGAGCATTTCACTTATATTTCATTACTATTTCATTACTATTCCATTGCAAACACCCAATCAAGGAGGATAATAATTTAGGAGAATACCAAATGACGCCATTTTGGGTGTTTGCAATGGAATAGTAATGAAATAGTAATGAAATTCTCAGAGCAGCATTAGGCCCCTGGAACCGGTTATTCGTCCTCGCGTTCCGGATATCAGGGAATAAGCATACGGTTATTAAAAAATTCAGAACCAATGAAAAATGATGCATGCTCAGGCTCCGCTTCGCTTCGCTCGACTCCATGAAGTTTTACCCTATTACAACCTATTTAAGTACATACTCGGACAGCAAGTGACTTTTAACAACCAACACCGATAATAAATAAATAACACCAAGGATATTCTTAGCAAAATTAATATAATAAAAAAGATTTTAAAAGTTTTGACTTATAGAGCGACCTCTTTAAAAACTGATTGAAAAAAAGTCCTATGTAACCTTCAATATTATTTTGCATATTTATTATAAACTTTACGTAAGCATAAAAAAAAAATCCAAGTGCGAGTCGGACTCATGCATGAAGGGTTCCGTATCATTATCTATAAAAAGGGCAAAAAAAACATGTTGTTATATGGGAACCCCTTTAATATTCATTATAATCTGTTTTTTAGTTGTTTAGGTGTTATAGCGGCAACAGAAATACATCATCTGTGAAAATTTCAACTTTCTAGCTACCACGGTTCATGATATACAGCCTGGTGACAGACGGACAGACAGACAGACAGACAGACGAACAGCGGAGGCTTAGTAATAGGGTCCTGTTTGGCACCCTTCGGGTACGGAACCCTAAAAAGATTTAAATAGGTTTTTAATTTGTTTTCCGGGGCTATCGGGAAAGTAAATTACAGATAACAAAGTTTCGTATATATATTTCGTATATATTTATTGCACATAAAAGACAAAAAAACAGAAAATACAGAGAAGTAATTTACAAAGGTAAGCTTATCTCTAAAGAGAGATCTCTTCCAGCAAACCCAGGATGGACAGAGAAAAATAAAATACAGAACAGGTAGGCCTATGTGCTCAGTTAAGAGAAAAATAAAACATAAATAAATCATAATATTACTAATCAACTGAATATACTACATAAAGAAGTACATGAATATTACATAAAATAATGTGTTATTGACAACTTTGTTTGTAAACAATGAAGAAGACGAAATGAGACAAAAATGTGTGACTACGCAGACGAAGTCGCGGGTATAAGCTAGTTACTGAATATAATAAATAAATACCTAAGTACCTACATGAATACATAATATTAATCATATATATCTTAACATAAATAAACCCTAATACATATTTAATACCTACTAACTTTATGAAAGAGAAAGATAATGCTCCTTTACACGATTTCTGAAAATGAAGAGAGATGGACTGTCCCTGATGGCGCAGGGAAGCGCGTTCCAAAGACTTATTGCCCTCATACGGAACCCATGTTTGTATGCGACGGTATTGTGTTGTGGAGTGGAAAGAATGGAGGCCGTGTCGGTTCTACGCGGTAGAGTCGACTGGAGAAAGGTAAATTTTTCACGTAAGAAGCTAGGATATCGAGGGTTAGTTAAAATGCTGTAAAGGGTAGTGAGGATATGCATATCCCGACGAAGACGAATAGGCAGCCATTTTAACTCCCTACGATACTGCGAGACATGGTCAAACTTTCGCAAACCGAAGATGAACCGAATCCCGAGATTTTGAAGTCGCTCGAGTTTGTTCAGTTGTTCTTCGTTTGCGCTGACCCAGCAGACATCTGCATAGTCGATCAGTGGAAGGAGAAGGGATTGAGCCAGGGTAATTTTCGTTTGACGTGGTAAGAAGAACTGGAGTCTTCTTAGCGAGTGAAAACTAGCGAAGACACGCTTGCTGACCTCAATGACATGCTTTGTCCAGGAAAGCTGATTATCGAACATGACCCCCAGGTTTTTGGCCTTGTCACTGTAGGCGATAACAGTACCGTTGTAAACCACAGGACATATGGGCAGATGTAGTATTTGATTTAGCGAGTACCTAGTGCCCAGAATCATGGCTTGGGACTTACTGGGGTTAACCAGCAGTCCAAATGATAATGCCCAGTTCCTGATGTTCTCGAGGTCAGCGTTAAGCGAGTCTATAGCCAAAGTCATATCACTGAAGAGAAAATGACGATAAATCTGAAGATCATCAGCATATAGATGATATGAAGAAGAGATAACATCAGAGATGGAATTTATGAATACGGAGAACAAAAGAGGGGAAAGAATGCCACCCTGAGGAACGCCCGCAGTAAGATCGCACCACTCGGTTAAAGTCTCCTCGGACCTAATGCGCTGCTGCCGATCTCTCAGGTAAGAGTCGAACCAGCCAGCCGAGCGGCAAGAGACGTTTAAGGATTTCAGCAATTCAATAAGAATATCAAAATCTACGCAGTTGAAGGCGCTGCTGAAGTCAAGCAGTGCTAGCACAGAGAGCTGCTTATTGTCCATGGCAACCTGTATGTCGTCAGTAACCTTTAGTAATGCCGTCACGGTGCTGTGACCTGATCTAAACCCAGATTGAAAGGGGTTAATTAAAAGATTTCTGGATAGGTAGGAGGAGAACTGGCTGAGGACGATAGATTCAAGCACTTTAGAGAGAAAAGGTAGGATAGAAATGGGGCGAAATTCTTTGAAGGAGGAGGGATTAGAAGTTTTAGGCAGGGGGATGACATGTGCTTTCTTCCACACAGTAGGAAAAGAGTTTTCAGAAAGAGAGAAATTCATAAGGTGCGTAATCACAGGAAGCAGTTCGTGCAGCACAGTGCTGATCATCCGTGAGCTGATGTTGTCATCACCCACCGCTTTAGAAGATATTGCTAGCACTGCTTTCCTAACAGCATCGACTCCAACATGGCAGAATTCAAAAACAGTGTCGGTGACAGCAGATCTTGAACGAAGGTTACGCAAAGTGGCTTCTTTAACATATGGGTCCATCACAACAGGTTTCTAGCGGGAAAACTAATATACATTTTCCATAGTTTTACGCTAGTTCTTATACTATGCTAACCACTAACTAACTATGCCTAGTTAGCTAACACGCAAGGTTAGCCCTTGACATAGCTCGTCTAAATAGACATATCCTTGACAGATGCTGGATTTATTAAAACCAAGCAGTTTTATCTTAGGTTTGCTGGAAGAAATCTCTAGATAGAGATAAAATCGTATTTGTACATGTGTCCTCCATTTTCCGTTTAATTGTATATTGAGCAATAAGTACATTGAAATATATTCAGTTTTATTTAACAATTATGAAAACTTCTATAATTGTTAACCGTTACCTAATTATATGATGGTAAAGCTACTTTAGTTTTTCAAAATCAACCAATTATCTTCTAAGTTCAAGGAAACTTTTTTTTTAGGAATACTTTACAATTAAAAACACATGTAGTACGTAACAGAATGCCGTAGTAATTTTGAAATCTGGGGTAGATCTATCGTTATAAATAATATTTCTCATTTTTACGGTTCCCATCCTTAAAAGGAAAAAAAAGAAACCCATAAAGGATGACTTTGTTGTCCGTTTGTCCGTGTATCGCGACCTATTATACCAAGAAGGAGTGGACGCATCAAGCTGAAATTGATATCAATTGTTAAGGTCTGTGGTCGCATAAAACTTTGAAAAAATCAAGCTTCTAGGTCAACGCAATCGAACTGTTTATGCTGTAAAATTGTTGGATTTTCATAGTAATCGCAATGCAATGTACTTCCCGTAGGCCTACAATCATGAAATTTCACAAGTAAAGGGAAAAATAAGAAAACTGCAAATTTCTGTCTTTCTACAAAAATATTCATTTTTTTTTTCATTTTCATTTGTTTATTTGCCATTTCACAGCCTATGAAAATAAACAATACAATCAATTCAATTTGGTTTACATGGATGACATCATACTTTTGTTTTTTACGTGGAAACCTAATTTACACGTGTTACGCTCTCCAAGTGTGATCGGAACGGAACCCTTGGTGCGCGAGTCCTATTTGCACTTGACCGGTTTTTTTTGTTTTTTTTTTTTTTTTCAGACGATGCAGGTGGCCTTACACTTACAGCCCTAAAAGAATGTGTATTTAACTATGTAATTTTCACATGAAATATCAAATTAAATATACTTATACAAGGTGTAAATTAATTAACGCAAAATAAGAAACTGCTATGGGGACATCATTCTGAGCAACTTAAATTATGAAACCGATTTGATCAGAGCAACTTTATTTTTCACTTCTCCATACAAATCAGCTGACCCACTCAGGCCAAAATGTTATACCAGATGGTGCCCGCAACTTCGTCTGCGTGTAACCCGTTATTATCATTTACCGAGAAAACATTACCCTCCTTCTAGTGCAGTCGGATAAAAAGTATCCTGTTAATCTAGCTCATAAACTTTAACCCCTTCACTCTCAGAAGCACACCGCTCGAACGACCGAACATAAAATAATAAGTTATGTTCTGTTAAGTAAGGTAAAATCGCTCCCCAATTAATCTCAGTTCAGTTCAGTCGTTTATTGCCATAAATTACACGTTTATAAAGGTCTTATGATAAGTACAGTAGCTAGTGTATCAGTGTAAATTTACCCATATGGGTGTAGCAGATAATTAATTTTAACATCTATCTATATTTAAATATATTTAAACATCTAACAAGGTAATAATTATAATACAGTTTAAAATCTTTCTGCTTTCTGCCCTGTATACGATGGATCGTAAAGATGGTTTGACCATGAGCAGGCTTGTGTCCAAGGTAATCCAATAAATCTAGGAACAAGTCTTAAGTTGAAGCATTATGTACAAAATGGGTTGACATTCTCAGTTATTGTTCTCCTACCGACTTAGTACCAAAAAAATGTGACAGAGGCGCTATTTTCTTTGGCCAGAAATCAGTAAGAAGTTTAGGGAGGGAAGGTGCAACCTTATTGTAATATATAAATCAGTAAGAAGTTTAGTGAGGGAAGGTGCAACCTTATTGTAATATATAAATCAGTAAGAAGTTTAGTGAGGGAAGGTGCAACCTTATTGTAATATATAAATCGACGGAAAGTAGTCATTTGAATTTCCATAATACAATTGAGTTTATGTGAATTTTAATGTCTTTCTTAGTAGGTAGTATGAAAAATAATACTGAAATAAATGTTTTTCTTTGATATAGGTGGTGTTCATAGACGCGTTAGTAATATGAGATATGATCATAACCTCATTCTTTTGTGTCTATTTACCTTTCTAACCTACTTTCTCCTTATTCCAGATCAAAAAGCCGAACAAATGACAACCTGAGACAGAGACCAATAGGACTTCAGCGTCCAAAACAAAAACAAAAAACAAAAAAAAAATGGGCCATAAACAATATTTGGCCGTCGGCCAATCCGCCCGGAACCGGATATTCGGCCTCGCACCCCGGATATCTGGGGATAAGCAGACGGTTCCACTGAACATGCTGATCTCTCAACAAGGGAAAATTAATCATGGTAAGTCATCATCGCTAAAGTATTTTTAACTCCATTATTTCGGTTTACTAATATAGTGCTTAATGGAATGGAAATTTTGCCCACTTCTAGTTTTTCTATCATACATATCATATAAAAAATAAAAAAAATACGCGTGTACACCGTACACGTGTTAGAAGTAAAACTTCTGTAGCTAGATCATTAAGTGGTACCTATACTATACACCTATACCTACCTATACTAAAAGAGATTTAAATTTCCAATTTTGAGATCCAATCTCTGCTTCAAGTTACTTTTAAGTTTCAGACGTCCGATTATTTGAAATTATTTTATACTTGTACTTACTTTTAATACGTCATGTCATTTATTTCCCACCATTCCTTATCTACAATTTGTCGCGCTCGTGGTGATATACTTAACTCATTCAATAGTGTCACTACTATTTGCATCTCGCTCAGATTATATACCATCTGACGTCACGTCTTTAAGCCGTCTCGCTCAAATGTATGCATTGCTTTGCTTGTCTCTGTGCCCAGTCCCTTTATTTAATTGATCGAGTACGTATTTTCAACTATTCCAAGTTAATGTGTACCTGCGGGGCTACCATAAGGCTTGCCACTCACCTCAGTCGCGCAGATAAATGACAAAGAAGATGGCTAAATCAATATATGGACGACTGCCCCAGACATGTACAAAGACTTCTCAACAGCCAATAGCATTTAAATATTCATTCATAAATTTAATTTACTGCGTCTGTATTTAGTTTGTAGAACTTGAAGAAAAAATGTATTAAATATAGGTAAATAAGAGTTGTTACTCAATACTCCGTGATTCCAATATGATTCCGTGACCTTTGCCGTCGCTAGAAATAAGCACCATTTTGCAATAACATGCAACATAACGCCATCTAGCCACTCCTCTGGAAACCTCCTGTTTTCAACAGTTTTGCTAGTTGGCAATTATGTTGCATGTTATTTTTAACGATGGCAAAAGTCACTAATCAATGGCGGAATCATAGAGTATGAAGTGACAACTCATAATTATTTAATCATTTCCTTCAAGTTCTACAAACTAACTAAAGACGCAGTAATTTATGAGAGAATATTTAAATGCTATTAATTGGCTGTTGAGAAGTCTTTGTACATGTCTGGGGCAGTCATTTTGCCAAATTGCCAACTCCTTTCGCGTCTCAATGATGTTTCTCCGTAAAATAGCGCGCATTCATTATGATATGACATTAAATTGTGACAAAATGCGTGGCTGGGGTGACTGGCGTGCCTTATGCTACCCCCGCTAACCTATACATACCTACTTTGCTAGGATTTTTTAGGGTTACTTCATCGCGAAGTGATGACGTAACTTTTATTTAATTTTATTCTTGACATTTCCTTAGTCCGCCATACGACATACCTCGATTTTTATATTTTACTTCAACATTATTGACTGGCATGAAGCATTAACTTTAAAATTACAAAAGCTTATTAAAATCAAAATCGTATAATTTCAACAGTTATAACAACAATTCAACTTTAAAATATGTATTACAAAAATTACATACAAACAAATAAGCGAAACAATAAGCCATTAAACTTATGGCTCTGTAAACTGTAGACCTCGCTTTGACCGTTTACTACAGATAAACATTAAATAGGTAGGTATAACACGTACTTAGTAGCTAAACTGCTAATTTGTGACTTGAACTGCACTATATAATAAAAAGTGGCTTTAGAACAGTTCTAGGTACCTACTTATTGTTTTCAAGAAGTCTTAATGCAGCCATCCATCACATCGGAATTTGCTTGAAAACTAAATATCACATTTGGATGATTCTAAGTGACTTTATGCGATTACTAGCTGCCCGTTGCGCGACTACGCAGCGCGTTTTAGGTACCTATTCCATAGTTACCGGCCACAAAACGATTCGTTCATCATTTTAGAAATCCATATCGACCCGTATGTGACATTGATGAAACTCTTTTCTTACAAACTGTATGGATCGCATCGCACAGCTGTCAAACATAAGTTCCGATTCCAACAAAGAGGTTGAACGAAGTAGTTTTTGGTCACGTCACTGGTTTTGTTTGCCCCAGCCAGCGGCGGCGGCGCCATCTTGGCCATACCGGAAATCAAGAACTCGTGGAAGAATGCTTAAAATAATTTTTATTTGTTAACGTTTCATCAGGTTTTTCTCTCACTAATTAACATTCTTTATTGTACGAATGTATTATTATCTTATCTGATTAGTTAAAAACCGTATTGAAAATAGTTGCGGTTTTAAAAGTCTTCAGCCGACCCTGACGTCACCGATTCCAATTTCCGTTACATTTCTTAGCCACTCGTGATAGCACCCGGCTAGTAGCAAGTGAAAAGCAAATATATGAATAACCCACAGTTGAGAGGTTAAATAAATTTTACCCCCGTGCCCCAAGAAGTTTTACTTCAATAAATAAATAAATCATGACGAAGCTTGGTAGAATGTAATGTAAGATGTAGGCATAGAGTATGCATCCTCCTTTCAGGAGTATATTGTTCAGATACCATCGAACTTGACCGATGATTGTCATGAGATGAGACTCATCATGAGTGACATTTTTTATTTTCGATAAAAGCATTTTTAATTATATTATTTGCTCGAACGACGCCGCAGAATTTCTTTGACAGCATTAACCCGAGATGACCTATGAATTTCAGATTTCGAATATTTCCTGTTTATGGAATTCGACAATTCGAATTTGAATGACTTTGAAACCTAACATGCACGTAATTAATAATATTAGTACTACAAAAATACACAGCCGCAGCTAAATGAATAGGTCAAACAAAGATTAGGAAACAGTAGTTCTGCAACAAGTCCGGTTGTTGCAACAAATAACTACCATACCGAGTGTTTGTCTACACTCACACTATGACTCGTTAACACATAACTCGGGGGGCAAGTTCTCGCGCTATCGAGTTCATCATCATTCGAAATATCGATAAAAGGTACCAAATACCAGTGGCATGATTCTCGCGCATTCGATATCTATATCTACACCTATATCGAGTGATTTTGTAGGGGAATCTGTCAATATAGGTATCGATATCCGTATATCGAAGGCGCGAGAATCATGCCACTGCATCGAAAACAAAAAGAAGCTATTCTCACGACCCGCCTTACTACCGACCGAGATATCTCGATCCGTTTTCTTTTGTGATAAATACTCGTATGAATCCATATCGTTTTCGGAGATATGCGGTATTGAATATCTTGACTATGGATCTGTGTATGGCCATGGATCTCTATAGCGCAAGAATTGGGGGCCAGAGGGGCCCAATTCTTGTACACAATTCTCATTCAATGCTCTTGTGATGCTCTTACCTTAGCACGAAGATGACCAAAAAATGATGGTAATGGCAATCGCTTGTTACAATGGCCGTTCACGAGCCGCAATAGGACGGCATCTCGTTTACAATGGCGGCGAAGTTCAAATGAGTTGATAAATATCAAACTCCAGTATGTCCACCAAGAACAAAATCTGACCTATTGATGCAGTCGTGTAGTCAATACATTTTCAATCATTCCAGTCTTATTCAAATTCCAATAAGTCCTCGTTATGATAACACTGTCATAGTCAAAAGTCTCCGTTTCATTTCATATTCTAGTAAGTCCACGTGGAGATGCATATCAAATTCCCATACGTCCAAATGAGCCAATCAGTATCATGCAATCTTTCAGTATGGCGGCCAATGATGACGTCAAGTCACTGACAGTTTTAATCAAAAGCCAATATGTTCTCATAGTAAGATCCTACAATAGTTCAAATCCCAATATGTCCATACAAGTTTGATGATTTTGGCGGTTATTTTGTAGTAAAACTTTATGTTTTTGTTGCCGGGCATGAAAACCAGCAAAGTAAGGTAAAATAAACCTTAAAGTTAGGTTATTAGAATTCACAGTGCGATCAAAGTTTCTTTCGTCATTATCTCATTTTCACTTATGACGGACATACTGGCGTTTGATATTTATCAACTCAAATAGCTGAATGCCAATGTTAGGGCGCGATGATGTTTGATCGTTGTCATAGTGCCAGCATCGTGATTATTAACTAAATATTACGCGAATCTTAGCCCTGTGTGATCGCGAATCTTAGCTCAATGACGGGCCGACCGATGATGACCGGCAAAAAAATTTTACTGTCGCCAATAAATTAGTTAAGTGACAACTTGAAATATCAAAATCGTTTCATGCTACTCAGGGTAACGGATGTCCTAGTGGCACAATTGTCAAACTTATTACGATTACGGTGTTGACTGTTGACTCGCGTTCGG
Source organism: Argyresthia albistria (assembly GCA_963457715.1). Classification (NCBI taxonomy): domain Eukaryota; kingdom Metazoa; phylum Arthropoda; class Insecta; order Lepidoptera; family Argyresthiidae; genus Argyresthia; species Argyresthia albistria. Next base: position 5,342,774 of record OY735281.1, read on the forward strand.
AGTGGTGGGCCTCACTCGCCGCTAGTTACCCCACAGTTTCCGTCCGAGTACACAACGATACCAACCGAAGTGGCACGTTGCGGCAATACGTTTCGACAAGAAATTTGGCAATTGTTAAGGCCGATTTACACGCGGGTCGAACCGCGAGCGCGAACGGCGAACGAGTGTACGAACGGCGAGTGAGTGTATAGGTACTTTACACAAATGATAACAGAAATCGGGCAGGTATGCGCATAATAATAATTATTATTATTTATAATGCACAAGCAGCTTAAAGCTGATGCGTGCATATCAGTTCACATTTCACTGCACTTGTTTTATCAAATTGTCAAGTCTATTTTTAAGACTGTTCACCGATGGTGCACTAATAACAGTTTCTGGAAGTCTGTTCTGCTCGCGGACCACTTGTTTTGACAGTTCGGGAACCACTTTTCATTTTTATCCTACAAGTTACTAAACAATAGTTAACATTAATTGCTGGTGTAAATAATGTATGGCTTTCGATCTGTCAAAAGTAAAGCAATTGGCTGAATAATCTCTTGTTTGGAGATAAGCTTGCCTCTGTACATGTTGCATGTTTTTCTTTCGTATATTATCTGTAGATAAGATGTCTATTTTGTGGAGCACACGTACGCCATCATCCATTGCCGTGTCGTGTATCTGTCGTGGCCAGGTAATAATAACCGGCCAAGTGCGAGTCGGACTCGCGCACGAAGGGTTCCGTACCATTATCTATAAAAAAACGCAAAAAAAATAACATTTTGTATGGGAGCCCCCCTAAATATTAATTTAATTTTAATTTAATTATTTATTTTTTAAGTAAATAATATACTCAATATATTGTGAACATTTTAAGCGTCTACCTGCTACCATTATCAATATCGAGCAAAAATGAGCAAAAAAATCACTTTTGTTGTATGGGAGCCCCCCTTAATATTAAATTTCTTTTGATTTTTAGTATTTGTTGTTATAGCGGCAACAGAAATACATCATCTGTGAAAATTTCAACTGTCTAGCTACCACGGTTCATGAGATACAGCCTGGTGACAGACGGACGGACGGACAGACGGACAGCGAAGTCTCAGTAATAGGGTCCCGTTTGGCACCCTTCGGGTACGGAACCCTAAAAAATGATCTTAGGTTACCAACTATTTCATGATATGTCTGAACATTTAATGAAATGGTAAGGTTAGGTTACGTTAGGTTCAAAAGTCATGTGTATTATTTCATGTGAGTACAAGAGAGAAATTAAGAACTTACAATGATCGGCAACTAATAAAACGATCAATTTTACGACACAATTGCGTCCAATGCGTGCGTGCGTTCGCGGCACCACGAACACTATTCGCGAGTGTACAGCCGGCTTAACAGACCGAGGATGTAACCGATGGAATTGTGTTTTGTCACTTCCTGCGGTCATTGAAGTGCGTGAAGCCGCGCCATTTCGCTTGTATGAAACTAATAACAGTGTGGTAGAGCTCGTCTAAGCTGGAATGACGCGCCCCACTCCTTGGTTTTGTATGACAAGTAAATACAAAACCAAGGAGTGGGGCGCGTCATTTCAGCTTAGACGAGCTCTAGCAGGAAAAATTCGCATTGAAAAAGTGTTCGAATTGAAACTTTATCCCCCCTCGGGAAATAAAATTCGCGAAATCCCTTCTTAGAGTAACCCTACATTGCCAAAGAACTGTGCAGTTTCATCATTCGCTCCATACTTAGTGCGATGATAATATGTCAGTCATTATTACAGTTCATTCTGTGTTTTCAGACAAACAAATTAATAAAGTTTTGAAACTTTTGTGGCATGTGATTTTGGGTGTGGAGTTCAAAACGCACATCTCTCCCCCCCCCCCCCCCTCCCACTGACGCTACACCCCCCTCGCCGTGAAGTTTGTTTTTCCCCGTTAACAGTTTTTCACTTTTTATTTGAAAACCGTACACAATTGTTAAAATATGTATATGAGTAAATTAAGAAGACAAAATTTCGCGTCGATGACATTATTTCTTATTAAAATTCGTCTAGTATTACTTTTATGGGGGTCCAAAATACTCCCAAAACAATCAAGATAGATTTTCAGTATAGAATCAGTAGTATGTGTTCCAACTCTACATCCCTACTGCATGCTCCAGATCATCTTCCAGGTCCAAATGGTTTTGGGCTATACCCGTTCAGGGCTTTGAATTACTAACTTTATTTGCTACTTAGGACTATGGATACGAGCTAATCCAGGTCCAGAAAGGCCACTCCTGCCATGTCACCTGGTAGAGTAATTCTTACTGCACGTTCAAGATCATCGTCTGGGTGCACAAATTTTTCGGAAGATCCGTTCAAGGCTTCGAAAAAACTTAGAAGTTGGTTTTTAGGTTTGGTTGGTAGGTTTTCGAAGCCTTGGGAGGATATCTTCCAAAAACCTTTGGGACCCAGACGGTGATCTTTAACGTGCAATAAGAACTCCTTTACCAGGTGACATGGCCAGTTACAAGCATAAGAATTCCTAAAGCCGCGCTTGGCTATGATCAATTCTGATTAGCCAGACTCTAGTGAGACTCTAGTGTATTAAATACAATCTTTGAATTTCTCAATACAAAACTTCTTTGCCAAAAAAATGAACGAGGCAAAATTTTAAAATAAGAATTCCATATTTTTTCTTGCAAAATTACATGCTCAGCGTTGTCTATGGCCAAATATGCAACCTGTTTGCCTTCACCTCCTTATGGTCTCATGCTGCACATCCTTCTTGGTGTGTCATTCTCTTCCGGGTAGTAATGATTATCTTTTGTCGGGTTCTGTAGGTGAAAAAATCATCGGATTTTGGGTGTTCGTTTAAATGCAAACGACGACCACGAGGCATGCTTCCCAAACGAGAGGTCCCGGGATCGAATCCCAGCTGGGGAGAAAACCACAGGTTTTGAATGTTTACATGATTAGTGACGTCGTTTTTTCTGGATCCCACGGCACAGGGTATCCTAGTGTGGGGCCACAAACAAAGTATGTCCTTGTGTATTTTTTTTAATTTTTTATATATAGATGTGCCAAGCCGGCAATATTGCCGCAATGTTGCCATCTTCGCATTTTTAATCTGGCCTAACAATGCGGGACCCACATTTCACTTAAAATGTCACAACAATCCAGAAGCAATTCTTCTTCCTGCGGGATTCGAATCGGGGAAAAAGTGACGTCAAAGTTATGGTCCTGTCTGAGTCGAACTGAAACGCGGCCGCGAAACCCTAAAATTAAGAAGAAATGTCGTAATGTTCCCCGAAGGCGCGTTCGTGGCCTTCAAATACGATAATTTCTTCCATTCTTTCGACGGACACTTCCTCGTAATTTCGTATGGAAATGACGAGTTAAAAATACTTACATGAATCGGTTTATTTTTAACCGACTTCCCAAAGGAGGAGGTTTACAATTCGTCCGGATGTTTGTTTTTTTTTATGTATGTGCCCCGATAGCGCCTAAACGGGTGGACCGATTTGGAAAATATTTTTTTTTGTTTGAAAGGGTTTACCTTCCCATTGGTCCCATTGACACCAGGTCAGGATCTGATGATGGGATCCTGGAGAAATCGAGGGAACTCTTCAAATATTATAGGCAGAGACCTATAGTGATTTTTGTGTTTTTCATAATAACTCGTGCAAATGCACATGGTAAGCATAATATTGTGATGCGGAACTGCTGATGAAGACCACATATGGCCACCAGAACTGCTCAATAATAGGTAGAAATACAATGCGTGGCTGACGGGCAGGCAACGCATAGCCTAAACCGGTGGACCTAGAGCCATGAAACTTTGTATAGAGGTTCCTTAGTAGCGTGGGGTAGCACTGAGATGGGATTTGACAAAGTTAAGTCCCCAAAAGGGGGGGGGGATAAGGGGTAACAGTTTGTATTAAACTCAATCTAATCAAATAGGGTTTGTGGAAGTCGATTTTTTCTAAAGTTTACTTTTTGTTTCAATTATATTAAGTCATTTTTGATGCCACACGCCACATGACGTCACCTAGTGTTATTTCATAGAATTCATTCGTGACATTGGCAGAATCATCAAATCGATGGAAGCCATTAATTAAGAAATTGATTGATTGAACACAAGTACCGTTTTGACAGTTCCTATCTATTTTGCCTAGCAGACATTCATAAAATTTCCTCTGAAAAAATATACGTTAATATTTGTACTTTAAAACCTGTATAGTATAAACTTAAAATTAATCAATAGTACGATTCAAAAATGGTAAAATAGTGTTTGGGTCATTGTCAAAGCTTGATCCAAATTTAAGCAAAAATAAAAGTTTAAGTTTTTATGAAATTCGACATTTATTTAGTAAACATACATGCATTTAAAGATAAACAAGATGCAACCAGAGATCAAACTTAAGATTTAAATAAGTTATATATCAAAAACCATTTTATTGTTCCACCGAAAAGACAAGGCTGTCCACCGAATGGACTAAAAATGCAATTACAACATGAAATAAACAAAAATAATTATTTTTTTTTGCATATAACATAGAACCTCTTCTAACAAACAAATCAACAGAACACAGTTATGGTGGGCAAGAAACATTTATAGAGAAAAAAAATATTTTGTCTTTGTCCACCGAAAGGACTATGTCTTTTCGGTGGACAAAGACAATTTTTTTTTTATAAACATAGATAATAAAATAATAAATAAAGTAATACATAGTATAAATAAGAATAACTTAGCATGCATACATACACATACATAGGTACATAAAACTATATCTTATAATGATACCTGCCTATTATGAAAGAGAAAAGAAATATTTTTTTACTCTTTTCGTATAAATTGTGGGACTGTTCCTTATAGCGCAGGGAAGTGCGTTCCACAAACGGATTGCCCTCAACCTGAACGAGTGAATATAGGCAGTAGTGTAATGCCGAGGAGTCGAGAGAAGAGACATCGTGGATTTCCTGTTGCTATCCCTGGGGAAGAGAAACTCAAAACGTTCACGAAAATAAACGGGATACCGGGGATTTTTCATAATATTAAACAGAAAAGAGAGAATGTGCATATTACGGCGAAGACAATTCGGTAGCCATCCTAGCTGCTTGCGACACTGAGAGACATGGTCATACTTGCGTAGCCCGAAGATAAACCAAATTCCGAGGTTCTGAAGTCGTTCGAGTTTGTTCAGTTGTTCTTCGTTCGCACTGACACAGCAAACATCCGCGTAGTCGATAAATGGAGTAAAAGTGAATGAGCAAGAGTGATTTTAGTCTGAAATGGGAGGAATTACTGCAATCGGTTCTTCAGAGTCATTGATTTGGGGCTCAAAAATCGATGGACTAGACATTGTTCTCTATTTCTGGTTATCTGTTGGATCTAGCAATTGGCTTACTAGTGGGCTCCAGACTGAAATAAGCAGCGGACTTGCTATGCTCAGCAAGGGACTGGGAATAGAACTCGAAGTTGGTGAGCAGGTATCACGTTACGTGGTTGTTCAAGTGTTATATGGCCCAAATTATAGTGTACGCATGTAGCTCCTTGGGCACAAGTAGTGCAGCTCAGTCTTCGGAATTGGAGGATTTTTGGTTCCCTCTTGTCTTATGTTACTTGATGCACTTGCATGGTACCGTGGAAAGGGCAGATTTTGTAGTTTTGAATCAGTCTTTCAATGTCTTTCGCTGTCGCATCGTCAATTTTTATAACATCGATGCTCTTATTACTTACTTGTTTGCATTGAAAAAATAAATAAAATAAATAAAAATGCATAATTCAATATGTATAGCCAATTTGCAGCGTGTCTATTTTGCAGTTGAATATACTTACTTTGGATTAAGTCACATTCATTCATACCCAAGTTGCCCAAAAACAAAGACATTTCACTAAGTGATCCATTCGGTGGACATTCATCTTTTCGGTGTACTTAAATACCACCGAAAAGACGTCCACCGAATAGACTTTTCACAGGAAATATCATTTATCACGTAACATTTTGAGGTTATGTCAAAATTCAAAGACTAAAATGATTAAGGACCTAATTGTTTATAAAATAATTAATGACAACCAATTTTCAAGGTTTTACTTACCAAAACACGAATGGAACCGAAAAGATGCACTGAACTTTGACAATGCCCATTATTTTTCAAAGATTAGCTTCAACTTTTTGCGCGCTCGTTTCACGGCAAGATGGCGCTGAGTAAGAGCAATGCAGTATTGGGTGCTTTCATAAATTACTACTATGGTCCGGAAATGTCATTGTTTACTAAATAATTGGTTCGATTAAAAAAAGTCCACCAAGTAGACGTTTGTTTTCGTAACAATGTTTGAATGTGCAAAAAGTGTATTTATATGAATCCTTAATTATTGTCCTGTATACATTGGAAGAAATCAAAAGTCTACCTTAGAAAAATCATAATGTGAGCTAGCACAACCAATTACTTTTTTTTGTGCGTTTACTTTTATACAAGGAGAGTGATCGGTAACAGACCACCGAAGTTGACTTTTAGGTTGAAATTGTTCTGTAAATATAGTTTTATTATTATTATGGTTTTAATAACGAATAAGTAATATAGATATGGAATACATTAACTATAAGATTAACATAGTTTTTATTCTGTAATTTGTTTTCACTTTTAAACAAGCCTGTAACACTTTTTTTTAGGGTTACGACAATGACCCGTTTCTGCTATGACACAAATCTATAAAATGTTGTCTTTTTTACGTCCGGTGTTGTTATATTAAATATCAAGTGGTTTGTTTACATAAAAATTTGCTCGTAATCCATTTTATGCGGCGTAAATTCGTGTATAAATTTATCATTTCGATAATTCTTAGGTCGCAACCCCGAGTTCAGAACCTACTATCATCATTATTGTTTACTTTATTAAATAAAAACTACGAATATGTAGCAAGGTAGGAGTACCCGGACATGTAAGATAATACCCTTGAAGGAAGTCAGGGATAGGTACACTCTGTGGCGCAGCGGTTGCGCGTCCGCCTGCCATGCGAGAGGTCCCGGGTTCGAAATCCCGGCTGAGGACAAAAAAAACCCCAGGTCTTGGATGTTTACATGTGTGGAGGTTGGCCGTAGTGGACATCAGAGTCGATAGGAATGACAATGAATTTATTTACAGGCTGATGATAGAGTTGAATAGGAAGTAGGGTTGATGAGGATTCCTCTTCCTCTTCCTCATAATGTGGAAGTTCCTCATCCGCATCCTCAAAATGTATTTCTAATAATTCCTCATCCTCATCCTCTTCCTCGTAACCACTTCCTCATCAACCCTAATAGGAAGGGCTGAGATGAACGAATGGGTAGTATACGTACAATGAATATTTAACATTAGTTTGGAAACTCGGAAAATCGTCGCTGTTATCACGAGAAGAGACGTCAGGAAGACAGACTGCGTTCATGGTTATCTTCGACCTCTTTCGGCTAGCAGCTGTGTTCATAGGCCGCCACACATGTTTGTGATGTCGCTGTTTCTGGTTCCCACGACACAGGGTATCCTAGTGTGGGGCCAGAAGAAATGTATGTGCCTGTATGTAAATGTCTATGTTTACACTACACTTAGGCACGGGATTGGCAGGTTTTATTTACCACTTGAAATATTTTATGTAAAAGTGTTATTATTATCGAGTCGATTGTTCAATCTTCAGATTATGTTATGCGTCTGTTTATTGAAGGAATTTGACATTTATTTTTTTAACCGACTTCCCAAAGGAGGAGGTTTACAATTCGTCCGGATGTTTTTTTATGTATGTGCCCCGATAGCGCCTAGACGGATGGACCGATTTGGATTATTATTATTTTTTATACACTGATACATTACCTACTGTACTTATCATCAGATATCAGATCTTTATAAACGTGTAATTTATGGCAATAAACGACTGCACTGAACTGATAAAACTATTTAAATTGATATACTTACTGAATTTATATATCTGATAAGGAATTTGAATTCCGGAAGATATTATTTTCAACCGACTTCAAAAAAAGGAGTGGCAGATGCACTACTGTGCCCACTTTTCCCATACGGGGTGGCAGATGCACTACTGTTGCAGTGCCCTATGGACAGGGTCCATAAATTGTATCTTGATTTAAGAGCAAATGTGGATGCAATAAACGTAATTCTAATTCTAATTCTAACCAGACAGATAAACGCTATCTGAGGAATGAGAGAACGGCACTAAGAAAAGGGATTTCGGAATGATTTTAATTATGTAGTTTCATAGGAGACCTCTCACTACAGGCCCCCGATTCTCACGCTATCGAGATCGTCTCCCCAGTCGAGATATCGTTTTTGATATCTACTAAATCCGTCGAAAACGATCTCGATTTATATTGATTTCGATCGAAACGGGTCGAGATATCTCAATTGGTCGAAAGGCTATTAGTAAGAATAGCTTTTTCTTGTTTTTGATAGAGATTTCGGTAACTCAAAATCGACCATGGAAATGATCTCGCTAGCGCCAGAATTGCCCCGCAGCGCCCCTGGCGGCGAACTCACATACTATAGCCATCATTAGGAGACGTTTTTCTGTTACTGACAAAGATCTATAACCCACAAAGGTTCATGTGTTGCAATTTATTGGATCAAGAACACACCACTGGGAACTATGTCGCCTATTGATAATTTGTTATATAACGACATGTAATAATGTGTAACATGTGGTTTTTCTGGTCTCGTTGGTATCCAGTTAATGAGGGCTACCTACTGATTTTAATAAACCGAATACATTGTGTAAAATTTTACCCCAGAGGAAGATTTAGGTACTAGTGGTTAGAGAACACACGACAAGAAACGTGGGCTTTAAAAAAATCGGACGATGCAGTTTTATCCTTCAATAAAATCGATGTCAATTTGTTCATTACAGTAAAAACTTCTATCTCCTAGATTCTGATTTTGTCCTACTGATCTTTATGAATGGGCCACCCTGTATAAATAAATTATATTGGACCATTAATTTGTATACAGGGTGTAACAGAAGGGGTGTACAAGCCGAAAGAGGGTTGTTAGAGACATCATCTTGAACAACTTTCACTTTGGGACCGACTTGATCAGAGCAACTTTATTTTTCACTTCACCATACAGATCAGCTGAGCGCTAGGCCCGGAATGTAGGTACTGAGTTAATAAAAATAAAGTTGCTCTGATCAAGTCGGTCCCATAGTGAAAAATGTTCAGAATGATGTCCCTAACAACCCTCTTTCGGCTTGTACACCCCTTTCTGTTACACCCTGTATAATATACGACAGAAGTATCACTCCTTCTAAATACACCATGATATTAAGGCCCGGTTTCTCAATAACGGATAAACAGTCAGATATACTCGTCCAACGATTTGGCGTTGAGTGACGTTTACAGGGGGGGCGTCACTTCTACGCAACCTCATGCAATGATCCGCCAAAAATCGTCAATTTCACCTGTCACCGCGCGCCAAAAGATCGCCAACTTTATATGACACTTCATATACGTGTTAAATGTCAAATGTCTCAGATAAACAGATCAACACTATCTGAGGAATGAGAGATCGGCACTCAGTGGTACATGATCACCTCAGAGGACATGCACTGAAACTCCAAGGGCTCTCGTTTACAACGCAAGCACCTTCTGTCAAACCGAGTGCTCCGCGAGTGGAACAGACTTCCAGAAACTGTTGTTAGTGCACCATCAGTGAACAGTTTTAAAAATAGACTTGACAACTTTATAAAACAAGTGCAGTAAAATGTGAACTGATATCCACGCATCAGCTTTAAGCTGCTTGTGCATTATAAATATAATAATAACTAGTGGCTCTGTGAGCTGTAGACCTCGCGAGTATGTCGGTGGGAAAGCTGAACTGCTAACACACATAAAAAAAATAACCCAAATAATTTTCTTTCAATAACACATACAAACTTATGAATGTACCTGGTTACGTACATGCAGTATGAAAGTAGCCGCACCAATAACTTTGTAAACTACATTTCGCGATCTTTAATACAACCTATTGACTTTTTACTAAAATTATATAATCTGTTTCACTCTCATGGTCTTTACAAATCCAACGACACCTCATTTGTTAATATCCATCGAGCCGTTTGGGTTGTAGCGATTTTTTTACATTTTAAAACCCCATATCTCCGCCATTTTGAAAAAAATCTAAAAACTGGCTCGAGTAAAAAATTCTATTTATTTTTCCAACCTGCTCACAAAATTTCACGAGAATCGGTTCATAAATGCGACCTGTAGAGGAGAACAACCGGACAGACATACGAAAGCATTTTTGCCCAAACCTGAAACGGAGACGCTTCGCTCGCTTCGCTCGCTCGGTCAATAATATACAATAATATATATTTACGAGCTCCGTAAACTCACAGGAAGGGCAGATATTTGCTATGACAAATGTAATGACAATGCCGCTTGCTTTAAACGCGCTAAGTACAACTTAAAACATAGGAAGCACTGTATGCGCATGCGCATTAATAAGGAAGAGACTGAGTGGCTGCCAAGGGCTTGTACCTACAGAAAAGGGCTTAATACTATACTATCAAGGTAGTCAAATAAATATGGGAACATGACTGAAGTTGAAGCATTATGTACATAATTGAAACAAAAAGTAAACTTTAGAAAAAACCGACTTCCACAAACCCTATTTCATTAGAAACCAATGTCAAGTGCTTTCACAGATCAATAAAGAGGTGCTTTTTGAGTTTAATACAAACTGTAACCCCTTATCCCCCCCCCTCCCTTGGGGACTTAATTTTGTCAAATCCCATCTCAGTGCTACCCTACACTACTAAGGAACCTCTGTACAAAGTTTCATGGCTCTAGGTGCACCGGTTTAGGCTATGCGTTGCCTGCCCGTCAGCCACGCATTGTATTTGTACCTAGTATTGAGCAGATCTGGTGGCCATATGTGGTCTTCATCAGCAGTTCCGCATCACAATATTATGCTTACCATGTGCATTTGCACGAGTTATTATGAAAAACACAAAAATCACTATATGTCTGCCTATAATATTTGAAGAGTTCCCTCGATTTCTCCAGGATCCCATCATCAGATCCTGACCTGGTGTCAATGGGACCAATGGGAAGGTAAACCCTTTCAAACAAAAAAATAATTTTTCAAATCGGTCCATCCGTCTAGGCGCTATCGAGGCACATACATTAAAAAAAAAAATAAAAAAAAAAAAAAAAAAAAAAAAACAAATATCCGGACGAATTGTAAACCTCCTCCTTTGGGAAGTCGGTTAAAAAGTCATTTAATTAATACATTTGAATTGAATTTTATTGACATAGTTGACATTTATTAATTGAATAATTCGTAATTTAATTTTTATATTGTTAATTATCCTTTGCATTTCATTATTATTCTGCACATGTATGACGATTTGGAAGCATTTCTTTTATTTTGTACATGTTAATTTGACAATAAATAAATTAATAAATAAATAAAATAAATCTCTGAAAACACGCGTTTTGAAATGGGAGACAAGTTATTGTAGGTTTAAAAGAAGAATGACCCAACATTTCGACGATGCATTTATTCAATTACTAATGAAATCTGGCTAAAAGTGGTCACGACTGTGCCTCTACCACCCCGTATGGGAAAAGGCGTGACGCTATGTTGTTGTAAGGGAGCACTTATCCAGTGGAGAGCGCATAGATACATTTTCCTTTGAAACACAACTCACCAATTTACGGGCGGCGGGGGACGAGGTAAGAGAGCTGTGATTGGTCAGCCGCTGCGTTACTGTCTGGCGGCCCGTCATCGTACATAGGTGGCGTATGCGAACGTTTGTTGAATACAACAAACGTTTGGCGAGCTGCATTCCCCCGCAGGCGCAGTCAATTGGATATATAGTCTCTGGTTGTTGTTGATTTATTCAAATCAGTCTGATTTAACGAAACGGGCTGTGGGACATGTATTATTCTCAATAACTATATTATTATCGCAGGTAGAGTAATAGTATGGGTATTATTTAATAAGCTGGGTATTCTACAAATAATGACTGGAAAGCGGAGCTAGTGTCAACGGCACACGAATGGAATTTCATATTCGGGACTTTAGTTCTAATTTTGGCCACCGAGACCAGTTAAGTTGGTAGCTGGGTTTATATGTATTGTACATTATGATATTTGTTTTACGCGCCATCTCATCATGTTGACTGATTGGACACTGAGTCTTGTTGCTGTGCAGAACATCTTGAATCATAGTCTTGAATAAATACATAATATTAGATATCTATTTTTACTGACGACGACACAAAACGGAACGGAATGTTTGGGTAAGCGTATTGGCTCCGTAGATAATCAGATTCCAGTCCCTTATCTAAGGATTGAATAATCGGCCGTTAATCGGTAATCTATGGTAAATTAATAGAGAATATTGTTTAAAATCGCTAAGAGTAGAAAAAAGATGGCCTTTGCCCAGCAGTAGGACAGCATGGGATCAAAGTATGTATAATTATGCTAAAAATTTAAATTATTATATGATATTGTTAGGCTAGGTTAGAACGTGTTCACACTTTGACGACAAGATTAATTAATCGTTCGGCGACTCTCGTGATTGCTGTAAAATGTCATGGTTGATAATAAATTAATCGTATCGTCCTAATGGCGACACTTCCATATAAATATACAAGTCACGATGAAATAATCGGAAATACTATAATTATGTCGTATCGTCTTAAGCGTTCAAATATTGAAAGTCAAAGCCAAAGTAAAAAAAAACTATTGACCGTAAAATGATATACAGATTGCTTAGTCAACGATTAATTAATAATAATATTTTTGTATACTCCCACGGAACTCTTTTAAAATATGTGAGGGCTTTAAAAAATTCAATTTTATGTATGTCTACTAAGTCTAAGGAAATACACCGAAGAGAGACGCGTGTACTGACTCAGTCCATCGCCCCTCTTTGGATTTCTATGCGCCGAGATGGTAAAGACCACGCAGTTTTGTCATCTAAATATTCTTTTACACTGTAATAATTGACGCCTACAGATTCGCACACAACGTAGGTATTATAAATAACACGATTACCTACCTATTGAGATGTTAATTTCCTACCAAATCCGGATGGATGAATTCCCTTTTGGACCTAAGTCCGCCTTTGACCTGCCAATCATCTGCATTCATTGTTTTCTATAATAAATCAATAAACGCTATGAAACAGGCCACTTATTCTCAGGGATTTTTCCTTATACGTCTCTTGTACTTCTGCTAAATAGTAGGGGAGACCGCAGTAAGTAGATACCTTACTTTACTTTTACTCATATACAAAAAAAAATACAGAAAAATAAAAATAATAATAAATTGCATAATTCAGGCGATAAAATTTAAAATACAATATTAAAACAATTAATGAAAACGGTTGAACAGTTATGTTAAGTAATGGAAATAACATGTACAAGTTACATGCATAAACATTATAATCTATTGCGGCGATTGGCAAGCCCCCTGTCACGCAAAATGGAGAGTTTAATCACTGGTTAAAAGTATCTCTGCCATCCGGTATGGGGAAAGGCGTGACGCTATAGTATGTGGTTTTCCAAAACTACATTTTGCGTGACAGGGGGCTAGCCTGAGACTGAAGGTTTCCTCACGTTTTTTTTATGAGCCTGTAAAATCCTACTGCTGGGCAAAGGCCTCTCTCCCCCTCCTCCACTCCATTATTCAAATTAAATCGTATAGCATTATAGACTAATCCAATAGACAAATACAATAAAAATTAATTAATAGTATTCCATGATTAATTGCATTCGATGATCACGATGAATCGACATGATATTCTTGAAAATGGAAGTAAACTTAAAAACATTGCAGGTTTTCATACAGGCACCACACTGGGATACCCTAAGAGTACCAGAAATAACGACGTCACAAATATGTAAACATCAAAGACCTAGGATTTTTTTTCCCCAAACGGAATCCGAACCCGGGACATGTCACTTGGGAAGCACAGCCTGGACCGCTACACCACAGATGTCGTCAAGTTCTTTACGTCATTATTTCTTATCAATCAATCAATTCAAATATTTTATTTAACAAAAACAATGAACATATTTGCTTGCACTCCACACTAGGTATAGCAGAGACTATATATATATCCAATTGACTGCGCCTGCGGGGGAATGCGGCTCTCCAAACGTTTGTTGTATTCAACGTAGCATCCTATGTACGATGACGGGCCGCCAGACAGTTTCGCAGCGGGCTGACCAATCACAGTTCTCTTACCTCGTCCCCCGCCGCCCGTAAATTGGTTAGTTGTGTTTCAAAGGGAAATGTATCTATGCGCTCTCCACTGGGTAAGTGCTCCCTGGCCGGATATAAGAATCTCATGCAGGCTCTCATACTATAGTAGGTGTATACGGTGTAGTATAGTAATAATAGCCTTGACAATATTCTCCTATCGCTGTGAACACAAATGATTCATGATTGGTTTTTCACAATTATATCTGGTTTTCAGAACTGCAATACATCTGTGGACATCACCGGTGACTCATAAATAAATGGATCTTTGAGATCATAGGTCGAAATCAAAATCAAAATCAGGTTATTTCAGTAAGTACAGCAGCACAGGTCGTGGGACTCCCCTTTTAAGTTAATAAAAACCTGTGTTAGGGGAGACCGCTCATTCCACATTGGAGAATTACACTTACGTCTTTAAACCAATAGACTTATAAGTATGTGTGTACAGTCCGGGCAGGCCCAGCCAATCGGGTCCCAGACTGTACCTATAAAATAAGTAATATAACTAATTTTATTTTATTGTACGCACAGGTCCTATTACTCCGATCGGTGTAAGTTGATTGTATATTTGTTGTGTGTGGTACAATAAAGAAATTTCACAAACCAACAAATATAACTGTGTAGGTAACCAACAAATATAACTATGTAGGTAACCAACCATAGGTGAATCGATTGTCTATTTTCACAGTTACAATAGATTTTTTGGAATTAGGCCTGAAGGCATCCTCAAGTGACTCAGACCTATTATTATACTTATCGCTCGGTTTCCCAAACGAAAATTAGTGTTTTTTGCGCCACGTGCGGGCAGAACAGAAAAATTTACTGATCTTACGCCTTGAATAAACTACCTGCCAAATTAGAGTTTCATAGGTCAAGGTCAGATACATATTTTTGTCCTTACAAACCAGGTGGCTCCACTTCTTAAATCCATCCTTTGGACCTACAGATCAATCCTGCTGCCTGCCAAAGGAAATATTTTGTTCTTAGGATGTTCTCAAACATTGCGATTTTAGTAAAGTAAATGTAGCCCATTAATGTCCCCACCGAGGGGCACAGGCCTTTACCCGGATCCGCGTAAGATTGAGCCATACTCCACCACGCTGGCTCAGTGCGGGTTGGTGGAGGGGTTTCTTACGACTACTACATACTACGAACATAATGTCTAATTACTTATGTGTATATTTAACGGCTAAAATTAGGTTTAGCCGGCTAATGTTAGGTGTGCATTTACGTTTCTTTTGTTATTACAATATCAACCTAACATGAATAATTGAAACAAAAAGTAAAACTTAAAAAAAAAGATTTCCACAAACCCTATTTGATTAGAAACCAATGTCAAGTGCTTTAATACAAACTGTAACCCCCTATCCCCCCCCCCTTGGGGAATTTATTTCTCTCAGTGCTACCCCACGCTACTAAGGAACCCTGTACAATGTTTCATGGATCTAGGTCCACCGGTTGGGGCTATGCGTTGCCCCTCGAACGCAAATGCACGAGTTTTTATGAAAAATATAATCACTATAGGTCTACCTATAATATTTGAAGAGTTTCCTCGTTTTCGCCAGGATCACATCATCAGATCCTCACCTGGTGTCAATGGGACCAATGTGAAGGTAAACCCTTTGAAACAAAATAATAATTTTCCAAATCGGTCCATCCGTCTAGGCGCAATCGGGGAACTTAATATAAAAAAATAATCCCGACGAATTGTAAAACCTCCTTTTGTAAAGTCGGTTAAACATAACGCTTCGCACACCCTCTTTACCCCTCACCTACCCTGGCCCACCACTTCGCCTAGACATACCACTATTATTATTAATCTTAACATTAGCCGCTCTTTTAGATTAGCCGTCATTACATTTTTTTCCAGATTTAGGGAGTGTCTCAGTCAGGGCCCTAATGCTGCTCTGAGAATTTCACTTATATTTCATTACTATTTCATTACTATTACATTGCAAACACCCAATCAAGGAGGATAATAATTTAGGAGAATACCAAATGACGCCATTTTGGGTGTTTGCAATGGAATAGTAATGAAATAGTAATGAAATTCTCAGAGCAGCATCAGGCCCCAGGTGGAATAACTCTTCAATGATGGGCATTTGAGGTTACCGATCATCTGAATGTAAACAACATTCTAGAGGCCATTCTTTTGGTATTTCCGAACCTTGATTCGCATTATTTTTTTTGTAAACAAAACATTGTAGCGAAAGTAGTTTTTAAGGTTTCAATGGTTGAGGTCATGTGTTGTGGAATTTTAATAAGGCGTCACGCCTTTTTTATGGGATGGCAGGAACACGATTTAGCCAGAAACTCATATCCGTATTGTTTATTGAACAGAAACATAAAAAATACATTTACAAGAAATATTATACGCAAAGGCGAGCTTATCTCTAAAGAGAGATTTCTACCAGCAAACCTAGGCAGGACAGGAATGTGGAATTGTGGATGCATGAGGACAGTCCTAGTGCGCAATAAAACTACATAACAACACGGAAATTACAGCGTGAATATAAAATACAGTACTTACTTATGTAAGTAAACTTTATAAATTAACAATAGATAACATGGACAAATAAATTTGAACTATATTAAACATGCATAGTCCTACATAAATATATTTATATTATATACATATACATATAATGGTACCTAATACGGAAGAGACAGGAAATGCTCTTTTAATCTTTTTTTGAAAGTAATAATTGAAACAAAAAGTAAACTTTAGAAAAAACCGACTTCCGCAAACCCTATTTGATTAGATTGAATTTAGTACAAACTGTAACCCCTATCCCCCCCCCCCCCCCTTGGGGAATTAATTTTGTCAAATCCCATATCAGTGCTACCCCACGCTACTAAGGAACCTCTGTACAAAGTTTCATGGCTCTAAGTCCACCGGTTTAGCCTATGCGTTGCCTGCCCGTCAGCCACGCATTGTATTTGTACCTAGTATTGAGCAGATCTGGTGGCCATATGTGGTCTTCATCAGCAGTTCCGCATCACAATATTATGCTTACCGTGAGTAAATGCACGAGTTGTTACTAAAAACACAAAAATCACTATAGGTCTGCCTATAATATTTGAAGAGTTCCCTCGATTTCTCCAGGATCCCATCATCAGATCCTGACCTGGTGTCAATGGGACCAATGGGAAGGTAAACCCTTTCAAACAAAAAAATAATTTTCCAAATCGGTCCATCCGTTTAGGCGCTATCGGGGAACATAATATAAAAAAAATAATCCCGACGAATTGTAAACCTCCTCCTTTGGGAAGTCGGTTAAAAATGGATGGACTATCCCTAATAGCGCGAAGTGCGTTCCACAGTCGGATTGCCTTTAACCTAAACGAGCTTTATTAATCTGTGACGAGTGTTTGTAAGCAGCAGTATTATGCCGAGGAGTTGAGAGGAGAGACACCGTGTGAGATAGGTTTTGTGATACTACTTATCGTGAAATAATCATGGTGGAGTCGACAACATGTTTACAATTTCACCAAAGACCAAATTTGAAACAAAAAACGTTGCACAACGTTTGCCAAAAAGATAGACTCTGAAAGTAATCAGCTGTTATCGTGACGCCATCTTGTTTTAACCAACACGCTGACTTTCGGATGCTTTCGGTAAGACAGATTGTTATACGTTTTCGACGATGCTTTATTTAAATCAAAATGCTAGTGACTTGGTTAAATGTCAATCTTTAATTAACGGTCTACTGTGTTAGTTAAGTGTCTGATTTAACCTTATACAAATACAAAATCCTTTATTTACTAAAAAGTGTTTTACATAAGGTTACTTATGGTCTCCCCACTAGGTGAAACCTGTGTCGTGGAGGCCGTACATTCTAGACATTACAATTGAGACAAACAGTGGAGCTATCTGTAGCAAGGATTTCATTATAATAATGAGCAAAGATTATTTAGAATTAATCAAAAAACTACCCTTATCCAAAGATCTTTAAGAGTTTGGAAAAAAAAACAGCAAAAACCACACTTATCCAAAGACCAACGACCCTTGTGCATATAAATATAAATTCATATTAAGTGTATATTGATGTACCTATACATATTTATGTGTGAGTGAATAGATATGTGAAAGGGTATGTGTGTGAATGTGGGTGTGGGAGTGTGGTTGTGTGAATAAATATTTAAATAAAAATAAAAAAAACACTTGGCTCTACATATTTCCTTTACTTACTTCCACCTTTTGTCCTTCATGTGTAGCCTATTACCTCATGTATATTATTAATATTATGCATTTATTATCTAACGACAAGTCATTTTGCGTTCAAAATTACGAAGCACTTTTAAAAAATACAGTTGCCAGCAAGAAAATGCTACATGGTCAAATAAATACCGGTACGAGTATAAGAAGTAAGGTTAACGAAACGCATTTATGTCCGGTTTCTGGGTGAAGATTAAGTTAATCTCAGCCAACTGATTTAAACACCTATTAACTTAAGCAGCTCCCAGGAAACCGGGCGTATATAACATAACATAATTGACCGAGCGAGCGAAGCGAGCGAAGCGTCTCCGTTTCAGGTTTGGGCAAAAATGCTTTCGTATGTCCGGTTGTTCTCCTCTACAGGTCGCATTTATGAACCGATTCTCGTGAAATTTTGTGAGCAGGTTGGAAAAATAAATAGAATTTTTTACTCGAGCCAGTTTTTAGATTTTTTTCAAAATGGCGGAGATATGGGGTTTTAAAATGTAAAAAAATCGCTACAACCCAAACGGCTCGATGGATATTAACAAATGAGGTGTCGTTGGATTCGTAAAGACCATGAGAGTGAAACAGATGAGCGAGCGAAGCGAGCGAAGCGTCTCCGTTTCAGGTTTGGGCAAAAATGCTTTTGTATGTCCGGTTGTTCTCCTCTACAGGTCGCATTTATGAACCGATTCTCGTGAAATTTTGTTAGCAGGTTGAAAAAATAAATAGAATTTTTTACTCAAGCCAGTTTTTTGATTTTTTTCAAAATGGCGGAGATATGGGGTTTTAAAATGTAAAAAAATCGCTACAACCCAAACGGCTCGATGGATATTAACAAATGAGGTGTCGTTGGATTTGTAAAGACTATGAGAGTGAAACAGATTATATAATTTTAGTAATAGGTTGTATAAAAGATCGCGAAATGTAGTTTACAAAGTTATTGGTGCGGCTACTTTCATACTGCATGTACGTAACCAGGTACATTCATAAGTTTGTATGTGTTATTGAAAGAAAATTATTTGGGTTATTTTTTTTATGTGTGTTAGCAGTTCAGCTTTCCCACCGACATACTCGCGAGGTCTACAGCTCACAGAGCCACTAGTATAGCTTTACGCCATAGGGGTAGCAGAGGCATTAATGTGCCCACTTTTTAGCCAGTTATTCAATACTCTTCTGTGCTTGGCAAGGGTTAGCTATTTAATGTATTGGCTTGCCCCCGCGTTTGCCTCATTTAAACATAAAGTCTAAGTTCTCTGCATAAATTATTTTGAATTATGCTGTAGGCATTGATAAATAATTAAATAAATAAATAAAGTTGGAATGGTAGATAAGGAATATTATGTCAGGCTAGTGTAACTTAAAGCAAGCTTAATATATGCCATATTTGTTCAATTATTACTTTAGTTCACTATGAACCACTGCTGGGCAAAGGTCTCTCTTCCCCTCTTTCACTCTATCCCATCCTGAGAGGTCGGAGGGACCAACTCCTTATCCCATAGACCCAACTCATGGAGACACAATTTCTCTTTGCATTTTCTGGCAGCCAGTCTGTGGCTCACTTAGTCCAGCTATTCAGCAGCATTCGAGCAACATGGCCGGCCCAGTCCCACTTTAATCTGGCAGGCTTTTGAGCTACATCAATTTATCTTTGTCTAGGAGCGCAACTCTGTATTCCGGATCCGGTCTAAAAACCGAACACCGAGAATGTTGCGCTTCATATTTCTCTGACAAAACCCGAGGTTGAACCTTGAACCTCTGTGCGTCAGTCAAAGACCAGGGTTTGGGCTCCGTAGGTAAGGTAAGGTAAGGGTGAGGTTAGTTCAAGTTCAAGTTCAATTTTTTTTATTGACCCTAATATCATACAGATTACTTAGTCAACGTCAATATAATATTAATATTTTTGTATACTACCACTCGTTCGGAAGTTGTGGGCTTAGGGATGGAGCAAAAAAAGGCAAGAAATTCCCCCGTACCTCTTTTAAAATACCAGAGCCTTAAAAATACAATGTTATGTATTTCTACTTAAGTCTAAGGAAATACACCGAGGGGAGACGTACTGACTCAGTCCATCGCCCCTCTTTGGATTTCTGTGCTGAGATGGTAAAGACCATGCAGTTTTGTCATCTAAATATTCTTTTACACTGTAATAAGACTTTTCAATAAGCCGTTTTTGACATAGTTTTTGAACCTCCTTTCTGGTAGGTCCGCTGCTTCATTAGGTATTTTATTATAAAAACTAACATATACTCCCATAAAAGAGTGAGCAACCTTACTGAGTCTGAACGCAGGCATAGCAATCTTATTTCCATTTCTAGTGCTCATATGATTATGACCTAAAGTCTTAAATAAACCTATGTTTTTACTGGTGTACATGATATTCAAATCAACATGTTTCCCTCACATCCTGAAAACCATACCTTCCGCATTGCGACCATGCCCCGATTCTCAGTAGATACGGAAGACAAGGCGACAATATTTCATGATGATCGTACTTAATTGTCTTACAATTACCAGACAATTATACAGCTTCCTCGTCATTAGGCTTTAATTGCTCTAGATAATTCGATGAGAGATGCCTGTTGCCGAGCGACCATGGAAAGCTGAAAATTTTGTTGTATTTTCGTTGCACATGACATGTCCGAAATACTGTAGTTTTCTGATTTTAATTAAAGACGTAGAAGAATAAGTAATAAATAAAACCTAATATGAGACGCTAAGAAAATGTATTTTCAATTTGACGTTTGCCTCGCAAATGATGATAAATAGTGGTTTATCTGCATAAGATCTACGACCTACGTGTGTCAAGACAATGGGTCAATCATGGCGAAAAAAATTACACAATAGTAACAGGAAATCGTCCCTATTTCTGAGAGAAATACACGCGAGAGTCATGGGAAAAACTATTTCGTAATTGCTTCAGCTAATTGCGAAATCCTGAATGAAGATTGCTGAGTGTTAGTGATAGTGCTTAGTAACAGTCTCTACTTTGTATCAGTGAAATGAATCCAGATGACTTTCAAACTAATATTTGAAAAAAGACGCAGTTGTATCCACTTTTAGTCTGTTCTTCAATTTGTTTATTTGATATAAACAAAGAAAGATTTTTTGAAATCGGTTCATAAATACTTAGTGTCGAGCTAACAGTTAAAAACCGTGTGGCCTGCGTGACAGGCGAGTGTATGAAATAGTTGGCATCACAACCAGGAAATAAAAACTTTTAAAAATGGCATCTTCCTGCGCATTTCCATCTGAAGAATGGAAGAATAGCAATTAGTCACCACAACTCAAGGTTGAGTGAGCTGTCTAATCAATTCAATTTCTTAATGTCGGTCCAACGACTCAGGTTAACTTATTTATTTTTGTTGAAGGAGAAAAGATATTTTTAAAGATGCCCGGCAGTCGGACCTCCTTGCTATTCTCGATTGTCAACAATGAGTTCCGGGTGAGGTCTCTACAATAAAGCAGATAGGTATCTACTGTATTGAGCGGAACACTCGTATGTAGCATACGGACTTAAAATAACCCCTATATATGTTTATTTGTTTGTTTGTTTATTTGAGAACTGAGTCAACAGCACGATATACATTATTATAACTTAAAAATATGATTGAACATAGGCCAATTAAAATATAGCTTAGAAAGTTTTTTTTTATAGTTTAGGACCGAACTCCCACCTCTTATCTTGGCACTGTAAAAAATAGCTCTTGGCTATAAGTATTTGAGTAATTATGAATGTAATTATGCGGTATACCTATTTAAGGTAGGTAATTCAAAAGTTCATGCGCCAAAATTTTATTAAAAAATATTTTTTTTACCTACCCTGAATCGTTTAAAAGTTTGTCCATGTCCTACAGTTTTGCAACAATATTTTACGTGTTGCATTTATTTCGTTAAAAAACGGGTCGAGATATCTTGGTTGGTCGTGAGAATAGCTTTTTTCCGTGGAGATATTAGGTACCTCAAATTTATATTTCGACCATGGAGATAATCTCGATATAGCTAGATTTGCCCTCCTGCTCTTACAACCCTGCCCGTATACACGAGCTTTTTACTAACAACATAGCGTCACGCCTTTTCCCATACGGGGTGGCAGAGGCACCACTGTGCCCACTTTTCCCATTCGGGGTGGCAGAGGCACCACTGTGCCCACTTTTCCCATACGGGGTGGCAGAGGCACCACTGTGCCCACTTTTCCCATACGGGGTGGCAGAGGCACCACTGTGCTCACTTTTCCCATACGGGGTGGCAGAGGCACCACTGTGCCCACTTTTCCCATACGGGGTGGCAGAGGCACCACTGTGCCCACTTTTCCCATACGGGGTGGCAGAGGCACCACTGTGCCCACTTTTCCCATACGGGGTGGCAGAGGCACCACTGTGCCCACTTTTCCCATACGGGGTGGCAGAGGCACCACTGTGCCCACTTTTAGCTACTGATTCAATTCTCCATTTGGCATGACAGGGGGCAAGCCTATCACCGCATCTATGCAGTAATGAAGGTTGTCTCACGATGTTTTCTATCACCGTTACATCGTACACTCTCTCGCTCGCACATCTATTGTTTACATTGTTAGTTTGGCCCGCGTGTGTCTTAGGCCCGCCACACACAGTCGGTTTTCCAATTCGGAATTCCGTAACGGAATCATCCCGAACGCAGTAAACTCATACAAATCTATGGATCTACCACATACATACGGAAGTTTTCCGTTCGGAATTTCCGCGGATTCGTATGGGATTGAATCCCGTTTCGGAATTCCGAATCGGAAAAATTCCGACTGCATGTGGCCGGCCTTAACGCGAGCGAACCGATTAAGATTAAATTAAATGACTTGACTCATTGATGCATTGATCAGCACCGGGATTCGAACCTGCATCGCCTGCATGAGAGGCAAGCATGAAATCCGCTAGACCACGAAGCTCAGGTTTTTTTAAAACTTGGCTTAGGACCATCGCATCAGGGAAGTTAAAAAAAACCCATAAAGAAAACCCGCATTAAAATCCTTCCTCCCAATTCACCACTAGGATGCCACGGACAAACACACAGACAGGCAGACGCTTCTAACAGAGTGGCATGACTGACCCATTGTAGCGTAAGGACAAAAGAGTCCTTGGAACAATATTGACATTAAAATTATAAAAAAAAATGACATTAAAATTATTTTGACAGTGGGTACCAAGACGTAAATGAATGTCTAATTTTTGACGTTGGTACCCACTGTCAAACTAATTTTAATGTCAATATTTTTCCCTTTTCGGCCAGGAGAATGACAATGGCTCGACTTAGGGGGTTAAGTAATTGTGGAGTATCCGGGATTCCGTCACATGCAAGATAAGCGTAGCAGACCTGTACCTAATCAAAGTTATTAGAAGCATGGTCATCTGGCGGTTAGTATGGCGCAATTATGCACTGAATCGTAAGATCTTACTGCAATTGGTTACTTTGTGGTTTAAAAAACAAGTGCGATTAACAACTCCATACAAATTGTATGGACTCACGTTTTAGCTAGTGGCACTTACAATAACATTGGTACCTTTAATGTAACATCTTTTATGACATGTAATTTACTTGAGTACACTGTATTGGACATAATTTGATAATAAAACTACTAGCGCCATCTCGTATTGAGTAGCGGAACTAAGTGATATAAAATCCAAATGATATTTTAATTTTGTCTTTTCTTCTATTTTCAGGTCGCCTGGCCGTTATAATGTTCAGCGTAGCAACAGTGGTGCTAGGGATCATACTATCCTTCGTGCCATGGCTGGATTACATTATATTTAGGGTAAGATTTATATTTATCTAGCTATATTTTGTCCTCTTTCCCACATAAAACTGAGGGGGCGGATTCTGTATACTAATAGCGAATTTTGCGCCATCACTATAGCTATTGCAATGCGATTCGCTTACAGAATCACGGCTCAGGTGTTAAGTTAAATTGCGAAATTCCCAGCCTATTCTTAGCCAGCCTCGTTCGGACCTTAACGGAAATGCCCGGAACGACTTTGAGAAAAGCATGACACCTGTGACTTTGCTCAACATAGCGTGGGCGGAAAAAAAAAGCAAAATCGGATCAGCCGCGTTAAGCACTTCTGACAGTCGGGTTAGTTTTGGTTCAATGAACGGTTAACACGGCGCCCTAGGCAAAAACAGCCTTTAGCAAAACACAAATCGCTTGGAATGACGAGTAGGTATCTCTACCTATTATGCTGTACGTTTTCCCACTAGCTCGTTAATCACGAGTGTCAGCGTGACTTCGCTTTCCCATAAACGTTATTTTATTAATTTTGTTCGACAGAAAACTCTCCTGAAGTTGCCAAAAAATCTGTCTGTCACAATGTTTTATTTACAATTTTGCACCGCATCTGAATTTGTGTTCTTGTTATTTATCTAATCGTCATAAAACAGTATGTTCCTCAGGTAGACTTGCTTAGCTTGGCTTTATTAACATTTTTTATTTATTTTTTTATTTAATATCATCTAAAAATAAGTTAAGGATGAAAATCTAAGTTCTGCTTGCCTAGGGCCCGCCCTTAATGGAAACTTTATTGGGAAAATACAATCTTGGAAACTTTAAATACCTGCATAGTAAGAGCCCCTAATTGGCCTAGGTATAAGTTATTTATTGTGCTGTACATTTTTTATATTGTGCTGTGGGCTCAGTTCCCAAATAAACAAATAAATAAATAAATAAACAAATAATTACAAAGTTAGCCAGATACCCATCCGTCTAACCGCACTAAGCCAGGGCGTTTAGCTTTTGCTAAGAGACTAGTGAATCCACAGGAGCTCAAGCTGTGGAACGGCTCGCTCAGCTACTCCTACTGGCAGAGGCCCGGCGTGACCCGCCTGACCAAGGTGTACATCTTCAACGTGACGAACCCGCATGGGTTTCTGGAGAACGGCGAGAAAGCTAAACTGCAGGAGGTCGGCCCGTTTGTTTACAGGTGAGAGAGATAGAGTAACATCATCGTCATCATCATCACATCAGCCCGTATCAGCCCACTGTTGGGCATATGCCCCTCCCAAAGCGCGCCACTCGCATCTGTCCCTTGCCATTCCGGTAAACTTCCTACCGGCCACCTTTACCATGTCATCTGACCACCGGGCCGATGGTCTGCCAGCGGATCTTTTCCCTGTTCGTGGCCGCCACTCTGTTGCTGCCTTGGTCCACCTTCCGTCCTCCCTTCTGACCAAATGTCCCGCCCATCGCCACTTGAGCTCCGCGTTCCCAGTCTACGACTTTGGTCTGAGTATAGATAAATTAATTAATATATAATGAATGAAATTGTATTGTAAATGTATTGGGAAAACCCGCGCTAAAGACCTCAAGATGCATGTTTTTGTTTTGTAAAGTAATTATAGCCCATTAATGTCCCCACCGAGGGGCACAAGCTTTTACCCTGATACGAGTAAGATTGAGCCATAATCCATCACGCTGGCTCAGTGCGGGTTACTACGAACTACTACTAAGTATAATATTATAGTATCTGTGCTACTACTTAATAATTATGTACGGTCGCCTGCGCCTAAAAGTATACAAGCAGTATATGCGGGATTCACTTTATAATATGTCCGCCCGTATACTTTTAGATGCAGGTGACCGTACATATATGTACTACAGTGATTAGCCGGGACCTACCAGCTTAATGTGCCATCCGAAACACGGCGCGTCCGATGATGCACAGGACAAATTAATTATTTATTTCGTAATGGTACATGGTCATTGGTCACCGGGATTCCAACCTGCAACTCCTGCGTGAGAACCAAGCGTGAAACCCACTATACCACAGAGCTCTATCCCTTACAAAAGATTTATTGGGGTTTAGGTCGTGGTCGATACGTACAGTATAGTTGTGGTCATCTGAGTCAATCGTTCGGTCATGTCACGCTCCGTCCAAGTTCGATGTCAAAGTCAGTAGTTGTCGTCAGAATCGGCCCGAGAGAGTCTGCTAGAAGAGATCTTACTTACACATTATGGTGCAATAAAGTTTTGATTTGATTTGATTTGATCTCTTATTAGAGATAAGCTTGCCTTTGTTTTACATGTTTTTTTCATAATTATCTGTGAACTAGGCTTGTGGCCAAGGCAATCCAATAAATCTAGGAACAAGTCTTAAGTTTAGTTTATGTACAAATAGCTTGACATTCTCAGATTTGTATATGTTGTATATTTCCAGCAGATATATTTTATAAAGTCAATTTTGTGCAAAAAAAAAAGACAGCATTTGATGGCACTCTTCCATGACGTCATTCTGTTGTTATTTCATAGAACTCGGGAACAAAAGTTCCGTTTTGACAGTTCATAATAATCGGTTAAGTGCGGGTCGGTATCGCACACGAAGGGTACCGTACCATCGTACAACAAATCAAAAGCACTCAAAACAATAAAAAAAAAATACGCGTGTAGCACCGTACACGTGTTAGAAGTAAAACTTCTGTAGCTAGATCATTAAGTGGTACCTATACTATACACCTATACCTACCTATACTAAAAGAGATTTAAATTTCCAATTTTGAGATCCAATCTCTGCTTCAAGTTACTTTTAAGTTTCAGACGTCCGATTATTTGAAATTATTTTATACTTGTACTTACTTTTAATACGTCATGTCATTTATTTCCCACAATTCCTTATCTACAATTTGTCGCGCTCGTGGTGATATACTTAACTCATTCAATAGTGTCACTACTATTTGCATCTCGCTCAGATTATATACCATCTGACGTCACGTCTTTTAGCCGTCTCGCTCAAATGTATGCATTGCTTTGCTTGTCTCTGTGCCCAATCCCTTTATTTAATTGATCGAGTACGTATTTTCAACTATTCCAAGTTAATGTGTACCTGCGGGGCTACCATAAGGCTTGCCACTCACCTCAGTCGCGCAGATAAATGACAAAAAAGATGGCTAAATCAATATATGGACGACTGCCCCAGACATGTACAAAGACTTCTCAACAGCCAATAGCATTTAAATATTCATTCATAAAAATTTACTGCGTCTGTATTTAGTTTGTAGAACTTGAAGAAAAAAAAAATTAAATATAGGTAAATAAGAGTTGTTACTCAATACTCCGTGATTCCAATATGATTCCGTGACCTTTGCCGTCGCTAGAAATAAGCACCATTTTGCAATAACATGCAACATAACGCCATCTAGCCACTCCTCTGGAAACCTCCTGTTTTCAACAGTTTTGCTAGTTGGCAATTATGTTGCATGTTATTTTTAACGATGGCAAAAGTCACTAATCAATGGCGGAATCATAGAGTATGAAGTGACAACTCTTAATTATTTAATCATTTCCTTCAAGTTCTACAAACTAACTAAAGACGCAGTAATTTATGAGAGAATATTTAAATGCTATTAATTGGCTGTTGAGAAGTCTTTGTACATGTCTGGGGTAGTCATTTTGCCAAATTGCCAACTCCTTTCGCGTCTCAATGATGTTTCTCCATAAAATAGCGCGCATTCATTATGATATGACATTAAATTGTGACAAAATGCGTGGCTGGGGTGACTGGTGTGCCTTATGCTACCCCCGCTAACCTATACATACCTACTTTGCTAGGATTCTTTAGGGTTACTTCATCGCGAAGCGATGACGTAACTCTTATTTAATTTTATTCTTGACATTTCCTTAGTCCGCCATACGACATACCTCGATTTTTATATTTTACTTCAACATTATTGACTGGCATGAAGCATTAACTTTAAAATTACAAAAGCTTATTAAAATCAAAATCGTATAATTTCAACAGTTATAACAACAATTCAACTTTAAAATATGTACTTCAAAAATTACATACAAACAAATAAGCGAAACAATGGCTCTGTAAGCTGTAGACCTCGCTTTGGCCGTTTACTACAGATAAACAATTAAATAGGTAGGTATAACACGTACTTAGTAGCTAAACTGCTAATTTGTGACTTGAACTGCACTATATAATAAAAAGTGGCTTTAGAACAGTTCTAGGTACCTACTTATTGTTTTCAAGAAGTCTTAATGCAGCCATCCATCACATCGGAATTTGCTTGAAAACTAAATATCACATTTGGATGATTCTAAGTGACTTTATGCGATTACTAGCTGCCCGTTGCGCGACTACGCAGCGCGTTTTAGGTACCTATTCCATAGTTACCGGCCACAAAACGATTCGTTCATCATTTTAGAAATCCATATCGACCCGTACGTATGTGACATTTATGAAACTCTTTTCTTACAAACTGTATGGATCGCATCGCACAGCTGTCAAACATAAGTTCCGGTTCCAACAAAGAGGTTGAACGAAGTAGTTTTTGGTCACGTCACTGGTTTTGTTTGCCCCAGCCAGCGGCGGCGGCGCCATCTTGGCCATACCGGAAATCAAGAACTCGTGGAAGAATGCTTAAAATAATTTTTATTTGTTAACGTTTCATCAGGTTTTCCTCTCACTAATTAACATTCTTTATTGTACGAATGTATTATTATCTTATCTGATTAGTTAAAAACCGTATTGAAAATAGTTGCGGTTTTAAAAGTCTTCAGCCGACCCTGACGTCACCGATTCCAATTTCCGTTACATTTCTTAGCCACTCGTGATAGCACCCGGCTAGTAGCAATTGAAAAGCAAATATATGAATAACCCACAGTTGAGAGGTTAAATAAATTTTACCCCCGTGCCCCAAGAAGTTTTACTTCAAAAATAAACAAAAAGATAAAAAGCTTATGCCTTCACGAGATTTGAACCGAAGACCTCCGGATTGAGAGTCTACATCATTCCGGCTAACCACAACCATGTGGGTTGACACGAAATATGCTATCATATTTAAATGTGTAGTATATGTGTCTATGACATGGTTGCTATGACAATAAATAAACAGTTTCAGTCAAGATCTCCATTTTGAAATGCGTAAGTGTATCTAAACACGTCTCTGGTATCGGGGCCCCCTTTAATTTGCAATATCTCTCGTATTTCAGTATTTGTGGTTGGTGCGGCAACAGATATACACATTCTGTGAAAATTTCAGCTTTCTAGCTATTACGGTTCGTGCAGACGGACCCGGTGACAGACAGGACGGACGGACGGACGGACGGACGGACGGACAGACGGACAGCGAAGTCTCAGTAATAGGGTCCCGTTTGGCACCCTTCGGGTACGGTACCCTAAAAAGTATCTATTTTGACTTGACAGTCGAATTCGTTCGTTTGACAGTTAAAGACGTGACGATTGAGAGCGAATCGTTTCTCTTTCTAGACCCGCTGGCGAACCTTCTTTGGAAGTCATTCTGTGCTCCCATTTATTGGGATAACTGACTGTCTTAATTCGGTTTGGATGCCTACCTTGTCATGTCCATTATAGAAAGTCGGGTCTTTCGTGTACCTACAGGTAATCTAATGGGCTAGGCGTCGCGCATTGTGTGTACTAGAATATGCTTGTATCTGTCTGAAGTTGTAATATGTACTCGTACAAAATCGCTGATAGGAAAAAACGCGTCAACGTTGCGTCATGGGGTGTCATACGGGGTGGCGAGGCAAAGCTGTGCAAACGTTTAGTCAGACAGGGGGCTGTTTGGATTTGGAAGGAAATTGCACTAAACTAAAAAGGCAACTTAAAAGACCGGCGACCGCGTAAATTTCCAATACAAACGTAATACAAAAATGATTTGAATTTGAGAACTAGTTCAAAGCATTTAGACTGTTAATCAGATTAATACATACGCAGGTTCCTGGTCGTATACCAAGGTTCTTATTCAAATTACTTAAAAATATTTTTAAATTGGTTGAAGAGGAACCCTGGTATACAGACCAGGAACCTGCGTAAACAGTGTATAAATCCGATTAACAGTCTAAATACGTTAAACTATTTCTCAAATTCAAATCATTTTTGTATTACGTTTGTATGGGAAATTCACGCGGTCACCGGTCTCTTATGCCTCTAAGCGTCATAATGACGTCATTTTAGTTGTTGTCAAAGGTTATTTTCCTTCCAAACTACCCCCCATTCAATACTTACTCCATTTTGCGTGACTGAGCGCTGGACCACAACAACTTTAAACCTATCAAGGTCTTTATTTTGACATGACTCCTAAATTATTTATTTACACAATTCATACCAGTGTAAAGTGCCTGTCTCTACTGTATTTTTGTGCGTGTGTCCGTCTAATGATTTCTCTCCACTTCAACCTTGTGTTGAGTCAACAGACGATCGCGAGGCGAGTGTGTGGAAATGAATGTTATGTATGTCTAGTGACGGTTTGGGTTCACATCACACATAACTAACGGTAAATAGCACTTACTAATGTTAAGCTTTAAACAATGGAGGCGATATAAGAGGTGTCAAAACCACTTTATTAAGGCACTGAACTGACACTGACAACCGTAAATCCGACAGATCTTGCGCGGTGGCCACAGATTTCATTTCCAAACACTCATATTTAATTAATCATATTTAATTAGTTTGCTTAGCTTAGTTCGTTTCGCTTCCCGAATATAGACGGGCGCTGGAAATAATTCCGAACCACCCAACTCGAAAAATTTGAAAATTGGAATAATTCTGGAATTATTACGAATCCTTCCGAATCCTTGCGAATCCTTCTCACTTGGAAAATATGTGTAAATATGGGGAAAAAAAGTTTTGAAAAGATATTTCATGGAAACGTGCACACATAGGGTAGCAGACTACTATACCAACAAATTATGTTTTCGATTGAAAGATTTTGCAAAGGTATTGCAAAAAAAATTGCCACTGTATGGTATCAAATACCTCGCTAATGTTTGACATGAGGACATTTTTTTCTTATGACTTATTTTGTTGGTCTAGTAGTTATCTGTCGACGTGTGCAGGTTTCATTTCAATATCTTTGTAAAACATCTTTATTTTATTTTCTTACCAAGTGGAAGGATTCGGAAGGATCCGTAATATTTCTGGAAGGATATCGGAATTATTACAAGAACTGGAAAAATTCCGGGTGATGCCCATCTTATACTATTTCCGAATGGCTGTCATTTTATTTATAGTTAGCCATGTTCCGGAAGACACGTTAAGCTGTAGGTCCCGGCTACTATTTTATTACTCGATGGTAGTAGTCGTAAAGCTGAGGTCATAGGGCAGCTGTATAACTTTTCTAGAGTCCTCCAACACCCCTCCACCAACCCGCACTGAGCCAGCGTGGAGGATTATGGCTCAATCTTACTCGTATACAGGGAAAAGGCCTGTGTCCCTCGCTGGGGACATTAATCGGCTATATTTAAGTATTTTACAAAACAAAAAGATGCATCTTGAGGTCTTTAGCGCGGGTTTTCCCAATACAAGGTACTACGAGTATTAAGATATCTTATAAGGATCTAGACCTTGACGTAAGACCTAGGTCATACCCAAAGGTCAATATCTTACTCATTATTGTATGCAGAATTGCAGAGAGAAGGTATTTCTTGCAAAATTAACCTCCTGCGTACGTCAGTTCTTTAATTATTCAAGAAAATAAAAACCTTATAAATAAAGGACTTCAAGTATTTCTTCCTCCCCGCATGGGATGAAAATATCGTCAATAAAAACGAAAACGCATATCATCATTATTTAAATGTAATAGTATGTTCAGTTTATTACATAGGTCTCATCATCATCATCATCATCCACACATGGTCTACCCCTGTTTATTTATTGACCTCTCTCATCAGAACTTGGTTTTAGATATAAGCTCGCCTTTGTACACTATTTTTATTAACTTTTGTTTCATTTCAACTAATTGTGTGCAATAAAGAAATTAATTAAATGAAAACGAGCCTACAAAATCTGTCTTAATCTGACTGACATATTACTCGATATGTATTAAATACAATCCTAACATCTATACCTTTACTCTATGAAATTCGGCTTTGGCTATTCTGGGAGAAGCATCATCGACCCAGGAGCTCCTAGAGCACCCTGGCCTCCTACTCCAGCTGGTGCAGGAGTTGGGGTGGCTGAACTAAGAGAGCGGGGGAAGGGGACATGCACAAAGGGGACGTGCAGGCACTTCAACCCCCTCAGTTCAGTTCAGTTCAGTTCAAAAAAAATATTGACCATAAAACCATACATATTACTTAGTCAACGTCAATATAATATTAATATTTTTGTATACTACCGCCCGTTCGGAAGTTGTGGGCTTAGGGATGGAGCAAAGAAGGCCAAGAAACTCCCCCCTTATAGAAGAACAGAAGAACAGAATAGAGGCTTTTGCTCAGCATTAGGACTTAGTAGGCTCGTAATAAATAATATATCTATGTATAATTAAACTAGAAGAAGTAACCTTGATAACTGCCTTATGTTTAATAATTACTACCTCTATTAATATAAGTGTGCGTGCTTAGGTTTACTAACTGGAATTACGTGATGAACTATATGTATGTGGCAGGATTATTTGATAAGTCGCGAAAATGTGAGGTTAGGTTAGTGTTTTCGCAAAATTCCTAGAATTTTCGCGAAAATTCAAGTTATCAAATAAGTAATCCTGCCGCAAAGATAAGCTACCTTAGAGGTAGACAATATTAAGTCCACTTTTTGAAAATTTCATTTCTGTACCTTAGAGTCTACCTCTAATGGACTTACTATTGTCTACCTCTAAAAGTGGATATACTATTGTTTACCTCTAAGGTTGTTGTTATTAAGGGCTTCTTAGTATATTGCGTGACAGGGTACCAGTCCATTGCCGATATGTAATATGAAAGTTGATCACGACATTTTCCATCACCGTCCACATAGAATTACGATAAATATTATATATGTACCTATACGTCTGTGTGTACGTGTTTTATTTTAATATCTTTGTGCAATAATTATGAATAACTTCGTATCTAATATCGTTCGAGCCAAGTTTTTTTGGGTCTGAACGAGCTGTCACCTCTTTCCTCTCTCTCGCTCTCTCTCTCTCTTACCCCACCTTACCCTAAGCGAGAAAGAAAGCACACATCTACGACCATCATCGACTCTCGTGTGAGGACCTTTGAAACTCTAAGGGCCAATTTACATTGGTCAAGGACAGTGGACAGTGCGAGGACCGTGGAGAGTGGACAGTGGACAGTACAGTGGCAGTGGTGCAAACCGATCGGACAGTGGCGAGTCAACTTGGCTTTCATACAATATCTCTGTCCACTGTCCACTGTCCTTGACCAATAATACAGGCCATAAGTGTCGCCGCATACGGGCTTCAGGCGACCACCACAGACGCCGCTACATGAAGCTAGAAGCGGCCACAAGCGGGCGTGGCAAGACACAATGGTGTAAAGTGTTATTGTAACACATAACAACAAACATAGCGTCACGCCTTTTCCCATACGGGGTGGCAAAAACACAGTTGAGCCCACTTTCAGCCAGTTATTCAGTACAACAATTTAATGTATTCTTTTCACATTTCCAGAGAAGACATGGAGAAAGTGAATATACAATTCCACGATAACGACACGGTGACGTACCAACACAACAAGATCCTTCGCTTCGTTCCCGAGTTGTCCGTTGACAAGAATCAACGGCTGGTGGTGCCGAATATACCCTTGCTGGTAAGTCATCAATTCATTATAATCATCAACGAAAGGTGGCATACCAACACAACAAGATCCTTCGCTTCGTTCCCGAATTGTCCGTTGACAAGAATCAACGGCTGGTGGTGCCGAATATACCCTTGCTGGTAAGTCATCATCATCATCAATGAAAGGTTTGTACCAACACAAAAACATCCTTCGCTTCGTTCCCGATTTATTCGTTGACAAGAATCAACGGATGGTGGTGCCGAATATACCCTTGCTGGTAAGTCATCAATTCATTATAATCATCAACGAAAGGTGGCATACCAACACAACAAGATCCTTCGCTTCGTTCCCGAATTGTCCGTTGACAAGAATCAACGGCTGGTGGTGCCGAATATACCCTTGCTGGTAAGTCATCATCATCATCAACGAAAGGTTTGTACCAACACAACAAGATCCTTCGCTTCGTTCCCGAATTATCCGTTGACAAGAATCAACGGCTGGTGGTGCCGAATATACCCTTGCTGGTAAGTCATCATCATCATCAACGACATGGTGACTTTCTAACACAAAAGGATTTTTCGTTTCGTTCCCGAATTATCCGTTGCCAAAAATCAACGGCTGCTGGTGCTGTTATTCTTCGTATTAGGTTGATAACTACAATAACAATTATCGGCCAAGTGCAAGTCGGACTCACACATGAAGGGTTCTCCACCATTATACTAGAAAAAATAAAAACAACCTAAATTTCTTTCTTTCTAAACCCTTGTATGGGGACACCCTTATTAAAAAAAAGTGTGTTCAGTAGGTATTTGTTGCTAAAGCAGCTACAGTAATAGACATTCTGAGAAATTTCATCTCACTATCTATTACGGTTTGTAATTCGTAAGATAAAGACAGACAGACAGACGGACGGACGGACAGAGCTTGGTAATAGTAGGGTCCCGTTTGGCACCCTTCGGGGTATATTAAATATGCTTACTACCATTTCAATATATCCGAGTAAAGGCTTGTGCCCCTCTGTGGGGACATTAATGGGCTACTATATATTTCAGACCGTCACATCGTTTTCGCCGAATATGGCGAGTTTCATCGCGAGTATGTTGGTGTCGCTACTATCGCTGACCTACAAGAACAACTCCAACCCGTTTGTGACAGTCACTGCGGAGCAACTTGTTTTTGGGTGAGTTCCGTCATCATCACCACCTCATCATCATCGTGTGAGGCTTTGTCCCAGCATCGACGGCTGGTGAGGAGCGGTGGCGGGGCGGGCCGGGGCGGCTGTCAGATGTTTGGTCAAATCTCAGGGTCGGTTACACAGACACAAATGGTTTCGAACCGCGCCGCACTGCGCGCTTGGTGTCACATTCAAAATGTTGTCAAATGTTGGTTTGCTGGTTAAGCTCGCCTTTGTGCACTATTTTTGTACTTCTTGTCATGTTTCTTTTTGTGTGCAATAAAGAAATTATATCAATTTATAAATTATGTATGGTCAAGTGGCTGCCATACTGACACAACTTGGATACAATAGCACTTAGTAGATACAGGCCTCCTCATTACACGACATTCAATTTGGTAGTGCTTTAGGAGTAACCATTCTGCCAGAAAAGTCAGAAAACGGAAACATTGTAACAGCAAACACAGCATACCTTCACATGTGTGTAACAGCATACACAGCATACCTTCACATGTGTGGCATGGCATACACAGCATACCTTCACATGTGTGGCATGGCATACACAGCATACCTTCACATATATGTGTGGCATGGCATTTTAGCAATCAAACGGGTGAACGGGTTTTGATGCGGGTTTCTGCAAATGGTAGTAGACTTCTTTGCGACAGTTTTTGTCTATGGATTCAAAAGTTATCCGTCTAACAAGGACTAGTAACTCTTTATCTTTCTGTGCCCTAGTGAAGAAAAAATAGGATTAAGGTTTTTTTTATGTATCGCGGGTTTTTCAATTTGTTTATTTATAGTCAACTAACAATAGCATTATCTGTTTTCAGATACAACGACCCCCTGGTCTCGCTCGCTCACATATTCTACCCAAAAGGCAAACGACCTAACAGTCAAATGGGGCTACTATTAGCAGTAAGTAGCCACACCTTGTATGGACCGGAAAAGCTATTGTATATTTAATTATTTATTACCATTACATGTATCTAAAGTCAATAGTAACAAGACGTTACCCATTAATACCCGCCTTTACCCGCACACGAGTAAGATTGAGCCATATTCCACCACGCTGGCTCAGTGCGGGTTGGTGGAGGGGTGCCGGGGTAGTGGCCAACCCGACTGTCAGAAGTTACCAAGCTGCGGCCTCATGTACATTGTATTACATGTATGTAGACCTATTTATTTTTTGTACTTACATTCTTCTTTTGATTATGGAATAGAATTAAAGTTTAATAATTTAATTAATAAGTATATTTTTTTATTAATTTCGTTTTAAGCCAAATTAAATTATATTATTTGAAAGTGTCACTTGCATCAAAAATACTAATTGTGATTAGCGCGCGTGATTGTCACAATTAAGTTTGACATATTTCATATATATATATAAATATGTATTTTATGATATAAGGCTAAGGCGCTAATTATGATTAGTGTTTTTTGTGCAAGTGACACTAAATCAGATTAAATGAAATTACCTACTTAAAAAATTAAATCCAAAGAATAATCTGTGGAATCCTGAAAACGTTAAACGAACTAACTTGAATGTCAGCTAGAAATCCGACCGGATCTTTTTTCAATAAGTTTAGTTTTAACGGCTCTAGAATCGATCTGAAAGTATCATTTTACAGAGAAACGGCACATTGGACGAGGTCTCAACAATCTACACGGGTCAGAAAGGGATGGACAGATTCGGGTACATCAACAAGATCAACGGGCCGCACTGGAAGGATAGTCCGTGTAACGACATACGGTAAGCTCCTTTTGACGTATGGAACTCGAGAGATCTCGCCGTACTAAAGTCAGCGAAGTTAAAACATAAACATTTACACAGGCACATACATTGCTTCTGGCCCCACACTAGGATACCCTGTATCGTGGGAACCAGAAACAGCGACATCACAAACACGTAAACATCCAAGACCTGGTTTTTAGGGTTCCGTACCCGAAGGGTGCCAAACGGGACCCTTTTCTCGGGACCTCTCGCATGGTAGGCTCATGCGCATTGCGCAACCGCTGCGCCACAGAGGCCGTCAGTTATAGTGGGATACCTAAAAGTGGTAACTGTGCACCTACCACCCCGTATGGGAAACAGCGTGACGCTTTGTTGTTATGATCAGTTAGCATTTCATCTCCTTATTTATTAAAAGGTGACGCAGCAATATGAATTGAAAATCCTAAAAGTGAAAACCGCATCAGGGGCCGGTTTCTGCACGCGAATCGCATGTCAATAGCTATAGTGAGAGCCAATACCAGTTTGTTTGTAGCCCCGTCTCGGCGCGGTCGACAAGCCAAAACATCTAGCACTAATGTAATCTATATATATAAAAATGAATTGCTGTTCGTTAGTCTCACTAAAACTCGAGAACGGCTGAACGGATTTATCTTATCTTAGTCTTGAAATGTTCGTGGAGGTCTAGGGAAGGTTTAAAAGGCGAGAAAAAAACGAATAGTTTCCGGGAAAACCCTAAAAACAGCCCTTTTCTATTTCCCATACAAACGTTTTCTAGAGTCAATTTGAACTTTATTGCTATTCAATAAAGTTCATATTAAATTGAGGCAGTACGAAGTCTGCCGGGTCAGCTAGTAATTAATATAAATGAATGTCAACTGTATCATCTGTTGGTGAACCATAAATAAATAAATAAATAAATAAAACAGGAGTTTTGAGCCTTCGCTATAGGTATTGTCGTGCAATTTGCGTACGCCCAGAAACGCTTGAGTGTTCTTGCAATGTTCCCAGCGCTTCCGAGGGCTCTTTCTTCCCACCGAGGGCCGTCACCAAGAAGGACCTAGTCTACGTGTACGACAAGGACCTGTGTCGAGTGCTGCCGCTTCAATACAGACATGATATTTACAAAGATGGTGAGTGAGAGATTATTTTATTCATGGACGCCGCCGGGATCATTTCAGGGGGGTGCATATGCCTCTACCCATACCTAGTTAATATGAGGCGCGATCGCGGCTCATGATTTTGGGGGAGATTCAACTTAACACTTTAGCAGTTTAACAAATTTCAAATGGTAGCTAGCAAGTCGAGGAACTAGTACTCCAGAAGAACTCATGGGCTGGCGCAAGCCGCCCCGGCAATTTCACATAGCTAGCAAGTCGAATAACGAGAAGGTACCTCAGAACAACTCATGGGTGGCGTAAGCTGCCCCCGTAAATTTCACATAGCTAGCAAGTCGAATAACGAGAAGGTACCTCAGGAGAACTCATGGGTGGCGTAAGCTGCCCCCAGAAATTTCACGTAGCTAGCAAGTTAATTTGCGAGTACCTCAGAAGAACTCATGGGCTGCGTCAGCAAAAATACTCAATGTGGTTAACATGGATGACATCATACTTTAGTTTTTAATGTGGAAACCTAATTACGCGTGTAACGCTCTCCAAGTGTGATCGGAACCCTTGGTGCACGAGTCCTACTCACACTTGACCGTTTATTTTTAGGGTTTCGTATCTCAGAAGAAGAAACCCTTATAGGATCACTCGTGCGTCTGTCCGTCCGTCCGGCAAATTACAGGCAATTTATTCAGAACTTAATAGAACGATGAAGATGAAAATTGGTACACATATCAATATCTGTGACTCAAAGACAGAGGTGCAATGTAAATGTATAAATATGGAATATGGAGGCCACTTTTAAGGGGCCAAATAAGAAAAATTAAATTAAAAAAACATTAAATTTTTGAAAAAGTTGTGCTCAATAATATGACCAATTCGCATGGCATCAAAACCTCTAGGGTAGGTACTTCCCGAAGTCCCAAAAATCTAAAATTTGGCATGCAAGCACATGTTTACACACATATCCCATAAAAACTCCGAAATCCACAACTTTAACCGGTTGAATGGAGCCATTTTTTTTAATTTTTTTGTAAAAAAAAAAATACATTAAAATTAATTTGACAGTGGGTACCAACGTCAAAAATTAGACATTCATTGACGTCTTGGTACCCACTGTCAAAATAATTTTAATGTCATTTTTTTTTATAATTTTAATGTCAATATTGTTCCAAGGACTCTTTTGTCCTTACGCTACCCAGCGTGTTAACCCCTATCCCCATAAACCTGGGATGCCAAGTTTGTATGAAAAACTGAATTTTAGGGTACTTCGTTGGTGTTAGTCCTATTATTGTTGTACGAAACCCTCACAACGCGGGTCCATCTCGCACTTAGCAGCTTATTTACTTTGCTATGTCTTATCCTGCGCAGGCATCCAAACCGGTCTCTACACTCCGCCCAGCGAAACGTTCGAGAGTGCTTCCGTCAACGAGGACAACAAGTGCTACTGCAAGGGTGAGGAGTGCCCCAAGCGAGGCCTACAGAACATCAGCCCTTGCCAATACAGTTAGTATGGTATTTTATCCCACAAGCGTCCATATAAAAAACAATAGCC
The DNA here is from genome assembly GCA_963457715.1 of Argyresthia albistria. Lineage (NCBI taxonomy): Eukaryota > Metazoa > Arthropoda > Insecta > Lepidoptera > Argyresthiidae > Argyresthia > Argyresthia albistria. The sequence continues at coordinate 5,382,237 of OY735281.1, forward strand.
CGCGATTTTTAACCTCATGTCTTGGTAAAGTTCAAAACCTATAATAATTGAAACAAACAGTAAACTTTAGAAAAAACCGACTTCCACAAACCCTATTTGATTAGATTGAGTTTAATACTAACTGTAACCCTTTATCCCCCCCCCCCCTTGGGGACTTAATTTTATCAAATCCCATCTTCGTGCTACCCCACACTACTAAGGAACCCCTGTACAAAGTTTCATGGCTCTATGTCCACTGGTTTAGGATATGCGTTGCCTGCCGTCAGCCACGCATAGTAGTTTGTATTTGTACCTAGTATTGAACAGTTCTGGTGGCCATGTGTGGTCTTCATCAGCAGTTCCGCATCACAATATTATGCTATGTGCATTTGCACGAGTTATTATGAAAAACACAAAAATCACTACAGGTCTGCCAATAATATTTGAAGAGTTCCCTCGATTTCTCCAGGATCCCATCATCAGATCCTGACCTGGTGGTCTATAGTACCAATGGGAAGTTAAACCCTTTCAAACAAAAGAATAATTTTTCAAATCGGTCTAGGCGCTATCGGGGAACACACATAAAAAAAAAACATCCGGACGAATTGTAAACCTCCTCCTTTTGTGAAGTCGGTTAAAAAACAGGACAAAACAACTGTTTATTTTAGGAACCTCCGACGATTCTTAGCTCACTTCCAGGGCTTTTCATAACTTCAGTGCCTAAATCAAAATGGCGACATATAAATAATATACCTTATCAAAGCGTCACGTCTTTCCCATACGAGGTGACTTTTTAGCCATTTTTGTAAATATTAAATGGTATATTGTAATATTTTCCAGACGCCCCGGTTTACCTGTCATACCCGCACTTCTACGACGCCGACCCATCTCTCCTCACACCGTTCGTCGGAATCAAGCCAAACCAGAGCAAACACGAGAGCTACTTTATGATACAGCCTGTAAGTTATTCATTATATTTATAACCACGTCCCCACCGAGGGGCACATGCCTTTACCCAAGTCACATACCCCACTACGCTGGCTCAGTGCAGGTTATCACTCCAAAAAGTATCTAAGTATTTTCAAATCCTCGTCGTTCTCCGAAATCCCTAGCGCGACAACCTTAACATTTCAACAGAAATAGAATTTACCATTTCTTTTCCTCCGCAGAAACTGGGCGTGCCGCTGGAAGGGTTCATCCGAGTTCAACTCAACTTGAAAGTCAGCAATGCGCCAAACATCAGGGTCAATAACATCAACAAGTTCCCTGATATCGTGTTCCCGGTTATGTGGATTGAAGAGGTAAGGAGATTCATTATAATTGGTGTCTTTTGGCGTATCGTTTGTAGTAGCTCTATTCTTCTTCTTCTTTTATTAGGGTTCCGTACCCCAAGGGTGCCAAACGGGACCCTATTACTGAGACTTCGCTGTCCGTCCGTCTGTCTGTCACCAGGCTGTATCTCATGAACCGTGGTAGCTAGACAGTTAAAATTTTCACAGATGATGTATTTCTGTTGCCGCTATAACAACAAATACTATAATTGAAACAAAAAGTAAACTTTAGAAAAAACCGACTTCCACAAACCCTATTTGATTAGATTGAGTTTAATACAAACTGTTACCCCTTATCCCCCCCCCCTTGGGGAATTAATTCTGTCAAATCCCATATCAGTGCTACCCCACGCTACCGGTTTAGGCTATGCGTTGCCTGCCCGTCAGCCACGCATTGTATTTGTACCTAGTATTGAGCAGATCTGGTGGCCATATGTGGTCTTCATTAGCAGTTCCACATCACAATATTATGCTTACCATGTGCATTTGCACGAGTTATTATGAAAAACACAAAAATCACTATATGTCTGCCTATAATATTTGAAGAGTTCCCTTGATTTCTCCAGGATCCCATCATCAGATCCTGACCTGGTGTCAATGGGACCAATGGGAAGGCAAACCCTTTCAAACAAAAAAATAATTTTCTAAATCGGTCCATCCGTTTAGGCGCTATCGGGGGATAGACATAAAAAAAATAAAAAAAAAAAAAAAAAAAACAAACATCCGGACGAATTGTAAACCTCCTCCTTTGGGAAGTCGGTTAAAAAATCAAAAGAAATTTAATATTAAGGGGGGCTCCCATACAACAAACGTGATTTTTTTGCTCATTTTTGCTCGATATTGATTATGGTAGCAGATAGACGCTTAAAATGATCACAATATATTGAGTATTTACTTCAAAAATAAATAATTAAATTAAAATTAAATTAATATTTAGGGGGGCTCCCATACATTATTTTTTTGCCGTACGATGGTACGGAACCCTTTGTGCGCGAGTCCGACTTGGCCGGTTTTTTAGGGTTCCGTACCCGAAGGGTGCCAAACGGAACCCTATTACTGAGACTTCGCTGTCCGTCCGTCCGTCCGTCCGTCCGTCCGTCTGTCACCGGGTCCGCCTGCACGAACCGTAATAGCTAGAAAGCTGAAATTTTCACAGAATGTGTATATCTGTTGCCGCACCAACCACAAATACTGAAATACGAGAGATATTACAAATTGAAAGTGGTCTCGGTACAAGATACGTCTTCACAACACGCTTGAAAAGTTTATACCAAGGCCATTTTGTTTTTGTAGGTAAGCCTTCTTTTAATGAAACTAAATTTAAATGATATGGCAATGTCGTCCCCGGACTTCTACAAAGACTTTAAATATTAATTGATGAATTACGACGTCTCTATTTAGTCTGTAGAACTTTTAGAAAATAATTATAAAATTAATAGTTTTTAATTACTTTTGTTTTCATACAAATCTCAGAGCTCAGAAATTATTTTTTTCCTTTTGGCCACTTCAAGTTTGGCTGCCAGTGATGTTTTAATTAAATACTCTTTGGTGCGTTGAAATGATGTTTTGCAGTCTGCATGACATTGACATAATGAGTGAGTGAACCTCATTGTACGGAAATTGTAGATGGGTGTCTCACGTTTTCCAGTAGGAGTAGGTTGTAGATAGTGCTGCTTACGGCGGCATTTAGTAGGTACTAAAGGCCCTAAAAGCGCGGCAAGCTTTGAATCTATTCAAATGTTATTTTTCAACTAGCTACAAAGTTATTCTGACATAAGATGATAATTTGAACAAAACTTTTTGGGTATTTCATGAAAAATACAGTTACAGATCACACATATACAGGGTGGAACAAACGAATGGGCCCTGGAGGGAAAGTACCTTAAAATCTCAAGTTATCCGTCCGTCCGTCTGTCTGTCACCAGGCCGTATCTCATGAACCGTGGTAGCTAGACAGTTGATATTTTCACAGATGACGTATTTCTGTTCCCGCTATAACAACAAATACTAAAAACAAAATAAATTTAATATAAAGGGGGCTCCCATACAATTAACGTGTTTTTTGCGGTTTTTTTAACCGACTTCCCAAAGGAGGAGGTTTACAATTCGTATTCGATAGCGCCTAAACGGATGGACCGATTTGGAAAATTAGACCGATTAGACCTATAGTGATTTTTGTGTTTTTCATAATAACTCGTGCAAATGCACATGGTAAGCATAATATTGTGATGCGGAACTGCTGATGAAGACCACATATGGCCACCAGATCTGCTCAATACTAGGTACAAATACAATGCGTGGCTGACGGGCAGGCAACGCATAGCCTAAACCGATGGACCTAGAGCCATGAAACTTTGTACAGGGGTTCCTTAGTAGCGTGGGGTGGCACTGATATGGGATTTGACAAAATTAATTCCCCTGGGGGGGGGGGGATAAGGGGTTACAGTTTGTATTAAACTCAATCTAATCAAATAGGGTTTGTGGAAGTCGGTTTTTTCTAAAGTTTACTTTTTGTTTCAATTATATAGATAATGGTACGGAACCCTTCGTGCGCGAGTCTGACTCGCACTTGGCCGGTTTTATTTATTTAATGGCGTGCCAGCTAATTCCCAGATTATGGGAACCTGTCCAAATGGTGAACTTTCTTACCTTGTACCGCCTTGCCGCGACGACGGCGGCAGTGATCTGGCTCAAATTTTCTATTTAAATTAACTTTTTCATTAAATCATTATTATTTTAATTGAAATGTATATAAACCTGTAATTATGTAAAAATAAAAAGTAAAATATAGGTCTCGATATCCGTATATCGAAGGCGCAAGAATCATTCGCGAGCCAAAATGTTCTTTGTAGAACGGCCAAAGCGGAACTACGGAATATACTACAAAATATTTACTACCTTTGTGTATATTGTTGTACACAAAGGTCTACCCTTGCTGATATATCAAACTCTCTAATCAGAACTTGTTTTGCTGGAAGATATCTCTTTTTAGAGATAAGCTCGCCTTTGTACACTGTTTTTATTTACTTTTTGTCATTGCAATTAATTGTGTGCGATAAAGAAATTATGAAATTATGAACTACAAACACCACTATGAAATAAAGAAATTATGAAATTATGAACTACAAACACCATTATGAAATAAAGAAATTATGAAATTATGAACTACTAACACCACTATGAAATCGTCACTTCGCTCTCAGTCGTTGTAGTGTATGCTGTTAAATTGGCATAGATGGTGACGCCTCACTCCATTCCACATATAAGATGGTGGTACTTTCGGAAAAAGTCGTGACACTGTATTGTATGTTTCAGGGAATCCACGAAGTGACCACCCCAATCTGGCGTTGGATATTCTTGGCCACGACCGTCGGCCCGATCGCCGGCCCGCTCCTGACCTACGGAATGATACTCCTCGGTCTCCTCCTCCTTGCAATCGTCTTCATACGAGCGTACAAGAGCTTCGTAATCGGACAGAACTCGATAGAAATCGTCGAACTCGGTAAAGAGACTGTACGAAGAGGGTCTAATCTTATCATCAACGGATCGCACAGATTGCTTCCGAATCGGGAGACGGTTTATCAGCCGCTCAGTCAAGAGCCCAAACTTAGTAGGGAGTTCAAAATGGAAGATTTACATATTAACCTGCCAAAAGGGAATTGCATTATCAGTAGGAGTTTGGACAATATACGGGCATCGTTTTCGAGGAGTGGGGGTGATATTGAGAGTGAATCGTTGATACATGCGGATAATACGTTCATCAAATCTGAGAGGAGACGGTGTAGCTTAATTTTTAAGTAGACTTTTTCATTGTCAGGGGTGGGGGATGGGAATGGGTTCGTGTATCTGCCCGTAAACTAACTACCTGAAATCCGCAACAGAAACGACGCAGTCATTACCTCACCAACCCAACTATACTCGGTTCGTTCCTTTACTCGTTGTAATGTTGCAAATGTTTCATTACTGATGTCAGAAATTTATCGGTTTTCAGCTATCTCCCGTTTCATGTCACACATGCCTTAGAGCATGTTTTTTTCGCAGGCACGAGACGGAAGATGCCTGACTGGCGTCAAGTTGACTTGGTGGAGTAGTAAATATTGTAAAATGGCGTTTGATATTGGGAAATTTGTATTTTCCCGCAAAGAACGCAAATGATCATCCCCACCCACCAACATTTTAAACGTGTCTCAGTTAAAAGATCTTGATTATCTGCTGAATTCATATTATTATTATAATATTATACAGAGTTACTTTTGGACCCCTTGGCCCCTGAGCCAAAAGTTATTATTATTTTAAGGACATCATTCTGAGCAACTTTCACTAAGAAACCGATTTGATCGGAGCAACTTTATTTTTCACTTCTCCATACAAATCAGTCGATCCACTCTGGCCAAAATGTACTGGGAAGTGAAAAATAAAGTTGCTCTGATCAAATAGGATTAACAGTGAAAGTTGCTCAGAATGATGTTCCTAAAATAATAGTAACTTTTGGCTAGGGGTCCAAAAGTAACCCTGTATAACCGTGCAAAAAAACAACATCCAATTAATCAAAGCGCTTGTGCGCTCGTTGATGTCTTTTGTATTAGTGTATTTTCAAACACAACTTTTTTCATTATTGTTTTTTATAATGGTTAATATTATAAGTCTTTTTAAAGGACGTCATAATAATATTGAAACTAGTGCCAAGTCTGTTGGTGGGTGAGGACAGTGTTCATACAATAATTTGCGTTGTCCTTCTGGTAGATTTGAGTTAAGGAGGCAGGGTTGTAATGAAATGAAAAAGTGATAATGATTTTTTCATACTTTCTTTGGGAGAGTAATGTGACGGTATGTGTGATTGCGTTTAGGGGTAAGTCCCACTTCCCACCTTTAAAAAGACAATGGTAATAAATACTGGTTTAAATCGGTTGTGTGAATTCGACTGAATGTTAATTTACGAATCTCGTAAATATATTTTTTAAGTGATGAATATTTGCTCATACAGAGATGTTTATTTCCTTAAATGTAACATTATGGCCAAATTGTTGTCTTCTATAGTATAAGTCATATTGGTGCCTTCTATAGGACTTATTTTTGTATGTATATAATATTTTAAGTGGGGTATTATTAGACACTGTTGATGTTTACTTTCAATTGACGATGTAAGTCCTTTGTGAAGTCCATTTTTATTAGCGTTTCAGGACCTATCTACAGACTAACTAATAAAAACCAGTGCAAGGTGTATACGGGCGGCAGAATACCTCTGTCTCGGATTGCCACCCGTATGCACCCTGTAGGAGGACATGTTAACCTAAGTAGGTGTCCCGCGGTGGTGTCCCGGTGCGGGGTGTGTGTCATGACGTCAGCATGGCACGAGACTTCAGGGGGGCTTTACAAATCAAAACTCAGAATTTCATCTTCAACTTATTTTTAGAGGAAATTAAAGAAAAAATAAAAAAGTTTAAAGAATAAATGGGGAACCTACTGTGCGATTGTTATAATGATTAGATAAACAACAAGAACACAAATTCAGATCCGGTACGAAATTAAAAAAAAAAAAACTTCGTGACCGAAAGATTTTATGGAAACTACAGGAGACCTACTACATCGAGCAAAATTAATCAAATTACAATTATGTGAAAGCGAAGTAACGCTGACTCGTAATAAACAAGCTAGTAAAAGAAACGAACAGCATTTACTCATCATTCCGAGCTATTTGTGTTTTGCTAAAGGATGTTTTGCATAGTACGGCGTCTTCAGTGCGGGGACGCAGCGTGTCAGCCACTCCCCCCGCGCACACACACTACCGCGGGACACCTACCCAGTTGAGCGAAGCGAAGTACAGAAATAATCGTCTTTAGTACTCTTATTTGAATTACACCTAAAATTATAACGAGGCAGGGTATAGTAAAGAAACACATGGTAGAATTATACAGGTATGTATCCCAAGAATTTAAGTTGGCGTGTTTTAAAATATTGTAATACAGGGTGACATTTAATTATCTGACCATATTTTGGGAAATGACAGTACCCATCATTATGGAGAACTTTCCCCAAGAAACATATGGTCGCAAACGAAAAAAAAATTTGGTCTCCCATAGTTACTTGAAATCAGCTAATCGGGGCAATGTTCGGCTATTTGTTTCATGGGAAAAGTTGTTCATAATGATGGGCACATCATTACCCAAAATATGGTCAGCTAATTTAATGTCACCCAGTATTTCAGTAGTCTTCCAACAATCTTTTGACTGACGTGTGACGTAAACAGGGGGGCGCCAGCTCTAAGCAACTTAAAGCAACGAACCTGTCATCAATACAGACTTTTCACTCCTCATTGGTCATCAAGAGGTTCACCTGTCACTGCGCGCCAAAAGATCATTGGAGAAAGCTGTACAGCGCCACCAACTAAGCTGTTTGGGTGAGAAAAATTTATACTACGGACTTGTCATCCGTCATCAAAGAGAATACATACTATACTATGGCCCGGTTTCTCGTACACCTTTTTTCCTCAAAATTGCGCGACAGATTGTCAAACTCCGTTTAGACGTAGTTTGGGTTTCTGGAAGATTCAACTGACAGACTGCAGTTTGTCAAGATCTCCAATTCAAACCTCAGATCAATGAAACTCTTTGTTCCTCCTTCCTTTAGTTTTCAACAAACTGTCAATGTCAACAACTCAACAGACCAACGTGTATTTGACGTTTGGCCTAAGGATAGAGACAAAGCTTTCTGCTAGAGCTTTCTAACTCGGTAAATGATTGCGGTTTCAGCTAGTAATCTAGTATTTTAATAATCACAACGATGCGTTAGTAATTTAATAATTTAATTATCCTTATTAATTTTGAATGTTGGGTCACCTTGCAATGGTAAGACCTTTTTCAAATAAACTAATCAGAGGAGTAAGAAGTGTCAAAATCAAAGGCCATAAACAATTTATGACAAAGTCAAAAGACAGTTGCGCTCGTAAAGTGTACAGGGTGACCAACTGACCCTGAACCAAAATAGGACATTTTTTTTTTTTTACAAAAGAAATATATTATTATGACTTAGCGAGCACTCATCTACAGCATAACATTCCTAACCAATAGGCAAATCTAAGGTTACTTTGTTGCCACCGATCCCGCAGTTACCATGTACTATACAAAGGCCATCGCAACTAAAGTGAGATTTTTTAACATGGCAATAGCGGTCATTGACCCGCTTAGAAAATGTATGCGATTTGACGTTTGCCGCCACCGACACCGCAGAGGCAGTGGCGGCAAATGTCAAATCGCATACATTTTGGCTCGCGGGGCAGTGACCACTATTGCCATGTTAAAAAAACCCACTATAGAATACTTTATTATGTCAGTTCCAGATGTCTTGTTTAGTGGCTAATAATAATTCTACGAACATTTATTGGTTTGTACGCTAGTCGGATTTTAGTAAGGTCTTACCGAGACTTGCCGAGAAACAACCGAGAATTTAGCAACTTGACCAAATATGAATTTTATTCTACGGCTATAGAAGATGAGAATGATATATTTTTAAGGACACAAATATTGGTTTCCCACAATTACTAGTTTACACACCAAATATCAGGGCGAAGTGCTGGGTCAGGGTAGGTGAAGGTACTCCTTATCCTTCGTGTTAGGTTGACATGTAAGATCCACAAAGACCACGCACCATCGCGCTACATTTCAATCTCACTTGTGCGACAGACCGGTTTATGCGCACTATCACTGACTGATCGGCGCTCGCTTTCACATAGAATTTATCAAGGTCACACATAATTAATTTGCTAACATTGTTAGCTATTTACCTGTTTTTTTGCTTTCTGGCATAGCAATAAAATGTACTATACCATAAATAGACATTATCACAACTCATGATAATCTTCCGTAATCACGATTTATCAAGATATTTGTTTTCTATAGCCCTAAGCATTAAAAGGCGCTGTCAGCCTGTTAAGCGAACCTACCTTTAGTGGTATTGTCATAAGTATTTAAAGACTAGTATACTTGTTTCAATAATTTATTTCTGACAATAAAGTACTTTGAGAATGAAAAAATTACTTGTGGGAGTGAGAGTGAAAAGTAGCACGGGACAGACAGAGACATATAGATGTGTCGCATTCTCTCAGCGGCCATAGTATAGTTGTTAGTTGTTGTTGCAACAAGTTGTAGTTGTAGTTTCATAGTTCGATGGTGCGTGGTGTTTGTGGATCTTATCAACCTAACACGAAGGATAAGGGGTGCTTCGCTTCGCTCACCCCATTTAGCCTTCACCTACCCTGACCCCGCACTTCGCCCTGATATTTGGTGTGCAACCCAGTAATTTTGGGTTGAAATATATTTGTGTCCGTAAAAAAAAACTCATTTTCTATAACCGTAGCCGTATACTTAAGCAACTTTGGATGCTGTTTTTGGTGAGAAAATATTTGGTATGCTATTTTCAAAACGTGTCCTATAGCTATAGAATATAAGGTCCCAATTACTCCCAATTTAATCAAATTCTCCGCCCACGCTCGGCCAATCTCGGTTAGACCTTAAATTTTAGAACAAAAAATACTATGTTTAACATGTAAGATTGTAAATAATTGTCATAAATCGAGAAATAAGTATGCGATTAGCATAACTTCCTAGATGTATATAACCACATTACCAATTACTTATCTTTTAACTGTGGAGTGACTATTGTACTGAACCATTATGGCTTCTGTCATTTTACATACAAAATGTAATGTTAACTGTTCAATAGATCCTATCGGGTTTTCTTGAAAGAGGTCACATGTTTAATTTTTATATTCTGAAACGACGAATAAATAAAATGTAACCTAATAAAATTAAGTGTAAGCAAATAAAATGAAACGTGAAGAAATAAAATCAAAATAATTAAAAAAAAAATGAATCGAAATGCAGATGTGAAATGAAATGGTACAATGTAATAGGTAAGAAGTATTAAAGTAAGTACGATAGTTTCCTGTTAAAACACTATCTTGGCATCCATCCCCCTTTGAAAGGTGATGCGATTGGGATTGTGACTGCAGTTGTATATACATATTATATATAGAATCTGACAAACAATTATTGTGCTCGGACGTTGGCAAATATCCTTGAGAATTACATCAAGATTTTGGGGCATGCGTAAGTCTGTAAAGTTTGATTAAATACTGTATATTTGTTTGATTTTTCAGGAAACTAGTATTGTACACATATCATGTCTATGTCTTATTGTAGGTTTTACACATCTGATTTCAAACAGTTGTTTTTTTGTTTGAATCATAAATCGTTTTATGGAAGATTTATTTTTATATTAAAACTTATTTATTTTTGTTTCAAATGGTGTTTGAGGCAGGGTCAAGGGTAGAGGTAGGGTCCAATAAATATAATTATATTGAGGGGAACTACCCAATACATAAATATGAAATAATATGTTATAAAGCGATACATAATAATTACGTAGGTATAAAGAAGCCGTTCTGACTGCATATATTATTGGTGTGTTGTAAATATCATGAGTAACATATTTCAATTTAATTGTGTTGTATTTGATATTTTCTATTCGTGACAAGAATGACACTGCGCACATACTAAATTAAAATTGTACCAATAACCTCAGAAAATGAAACAAGTTGGAGACATTTAACATAATATTTACTTATTAATTAAAAAACTAAATATTACAAATAATAAGAATAACTTCAAATTAAATTTCTTCACCAGAAACGTATATTACCTATACTCGAATTACTGATCTCGTAACAAAAATGTAAACAAATCCATTGACTTCGACGTTCATATTATTATTTTTACACTGGTCATATTTACCTATTTGCTATGAGATTAGTAATACGATATTACACTATTTGTTAAACTTTTACCAAATTAGAACAATGTGAAAGTTTCATTTATGTATTTTCCTAATATTAAGGTACGTTTTGCGTTATAGCAAAATAGCTTTGTACATGTAGTACATAATAGCTGTCAATTAAAAATATATATTTTTTGATGAAACATAATGTAATTCTAAATTTCTACATGAGCTGATTTATTTATGGTCCACACTTGGCTATGCACTATGGCTAACTAGTTACTTTCATTAGTTTTTTTTATTCAGCCATCAGGTATAGAAAAATATAATTATAAGCGCCATGTAAGCTGAGAAAGTACTAAATATATGATAAGTTAGTCAAACAAGGAAGTTTAGACATTCCAGGAATACTGGTAAAACCATAAATATAATGCTAAATCTAAAGAAAAAATAAACAATATAAAAAATATATACTTAACATAAAATGTTGTGTGGCTCAATTTTAAGAGTAAGTAAGCGCTAGTTTCGAAAATTAATGATCTGTTTCACGAAGTCCAATGTTATTATTAAATTAATAATAACAAAATATGTCATCTTACACATAAAATAATCATTTATCTGTTTCTTCTGGCTTATAATCAGTACTTCTTTAAATTGGCCTTAACTATCACAGATGACATGGATCATAAAGAAAAAATGTCAAATAATACTTAATGTAAAAATAAAATAATATCGCTACTTTAAACAAATCTGAATATGACCTTTATATGAACTATAATAGGCATGCAACAATTTTATTTATATACATTTCAATCAAAGCGCAAAGGCCTATGCCCCTTGGTGGGGACATAAGTCATATACTTTTTTATTCAATTAAGTATCAGAGATACGACATAAAAACTTTAGAAGATGGTTTACTTGAACTTTGGATCCGGTTATTTCATGCCAGTATCAAAAATAAGATGGCATTAAAATTACTTTACAATTACAATTTAAGCAAATATTATAGCGATTTTAGCGCTAGTAAATTGCTAGATTGAAGTGCTTGCCAAGCAGAAAGCCAAACTCTCGCCACAACCTCTCGCCACAAACTCTCGCCACAAACTCTCGCCACAAACCCATCGAGACAAATGAGAATTTATCTGACAGTTATTTTAACAACTGTTTCTAAGAAAACCTTAATGTTCAACCCTCCGACGGGGTTCAACCCTCCGACAGGGTTTGAAAATATAAATAAACGGTCAAGTACGAACAGGACTCACGGACCAGATCACACTTGGAGATTGTTACCGTAACTGGTGTAATTATAGGTTTCTACATAAAAAATCCAGTATGATGTCATTTATGTAAACCAAATTGAATATTTTTGTAGGAAGACAGAAATTTGCAGTTTACAGACTTTTCCCTTTACTTCTGCTATTAGACCTTGCATTATGCCAAAGTTCATGATTGTAGGCCTACGGTTACCCTATAGGTTTTGGGTCCATTGCGATTACTATGAAAATCCAACAATTTTTCAGCATAAACAGTCGAAGCGTTCGATTGCGTTGACCTAGAAGATTGTTTTTTTCACAGTGTTATGCGATCACAGATCTTAAAAATTTACACGAGCTTGATACGTCCACGCGCTCCTGATATATAAGTTCTTGCCACACGGACGGACGGACGGACGGACTGACGGACAACAATCCTATAAGGGTTTATTTTTTTCCTTTTAAGGATCGGAACCCTAAAAAGTGTAAGCGTGAGATTTGGACGTGTACTTATTCAATTCCGACCATAGTAAGTAAATACTAAGCAAACGTAGCCCAATAATGTCCCCACCGAGGGGCACAGGCCTTTGCCCGATTAAGAGTAAGATTGAACCATAATCCACCACGCGGGATCAGTGGTGGAGGGGTTTAACGAATACTACATAATACCAAGTACAATATGAAAATAGTGTCACTGGCTCAAGTTACAGACCACAATAATATTGTACAATAGATACTCTGAAGACACCTCAAGTTCTTTCAAAGCTATTTGCGCACGACGCGAAGTATTTAGCAAGCTTGATAGATGAACTGTCAGAAAAGCCCTAATAATGCACAAAAAAAACCCCGATTACACGTTTGTTTCGCGAGAGTTCGGCAAACGTTGGCAAACAATCAAAAACAACTAAGTAAAATATTTAGCTCATTAAACAGGCTTTAACTGTTCAAGACTTATTCATATTTTATGTATAATTTTGTGTAAATAGTAGATTTAGTCGGTTGAATTTAATATTAATTATTTACATTCCATGTTGCTGTAAATGAGGGTTGTTAAGGACTATTTTTAAACGACGACTGTAGCCTCTAATATTGTAAATACATAAGTAGAAAAAAATGTTAGACCCATACTTTTTGTATCAGAATTTTTTTGTTTATAATAAAAGTTTTGAAAAATACTTAGGTATTTTTTTTCGGGGTATTTTTAGAGTTTAGTATGTATTTATAATCGCTTTTTATCTGTGTTTCGGGTTAGTATTTATATTATCTTTGGTTTGGGTTACATTAGTTTATTAGCTAATTTATTTTATTATTATTTTATTATTATTTTCCGTCCGTCCGTCCGTCCGTCCGTCCGTCCGTCCGTCCGTCCGTCCGATCGTCTGTCTGTCTGTCTGTCTGTCTGTCTTCTCTGTCTGTCTGACTGTCTGTCTGTCTGTCTGTCTTTCTGTCCGTCCGTACGTCACAGCAACTTTATTCCAAAACTATTAGGACTTGTAGATATATTCTGAGAACCGCTTTACGATATTTATATAAAAATTTAAAAAATAAAATATTAAAGGGGGGGCCATACATGGAACTGACACCAAAAAATATTTTTTTCATCAAACATGTGTGGGGTGTCTATAGATAGGTCTTTGAAAATTACGTTGAGGTTCCTAAAACCATTTTTCCTCAAAGGCAATCGTTAAAAAGACCCTTCCAAAGTGGAAAAAATTGTGCCAACCCCCCCCCCCCCTAACTTTGAAAGTAAGAGAGTGAAAAATATATATGCTGTGTATCTCAATACTCAACGAAAATTGGTTTGAACAAAATGTAATAGTAGATTGTTTACCAAGGGACTAAAGAACTATTTTTAGGGCGAGAGTGTTTTATGAATCCTGAGCGACCGAGGGATTCTAGAGTTGAGTCCCGAGTGTAACGAGAGACTCATAAGTAGAATCCTGAGGGAGTGAGGGTTTCAAAGTACATCACTCGAGCCAAAAACAGTTTTTACTCCTCAGGTGGACACTCTACTTTTCATCACCCTCTGTGATAAAAGGAGTAATCAATAAAATACCATACATGTTTAGAATTTGAATTGTATATTTATTAACACAATTGTGATATGTCCTCCACACAGTTAAAGCTTGTTTAGTATTGGCTAAATCTTGAAAATAGGCTCAAATGCATTTTCAGAAAAATACATTCCTCTTGATTTTATTGGTAACAGATCTTGTATTTATAATTATTTCAAATTAGTTTGCGGATATTAGTAAAAAATATGAGTGAAAGTGAGTGTCTAGTCTAACTCCAGGTGATATAACAACAAACGCAAATAAGATCTGTTACCAATAAAATCACGATGAATATAGTTATGTAAAAACTGTAACCCTGTGGAAAAATTCAAGAGGAACAAAGTGGTTTTTTGAAAATGCATTTTGTATTGAACCTATTTTCAAGATTTAGCCAATACTAAACAAGCTTTTACTATGTGGAGCAATATACAATTCTTATTCTAAACATATACATTGATTTCTTCTTTTCTAATAGAATAATTCTAAATACATATATAGGGTAACTAAACTAGATGAAAAATGTTACGTATGAACACCCATAACAGCCAGATCATGCTCCAAGTGCAACACATCCTTCGCCTGCTGCCGAGTCTTGGTAGCGATCACGTCATATCCGGCCGACGCGGCCGCGGCCTGTGCTCCCGGGGTGGAGAAAACTGTCGCCGTGCCGCGCAGCCCGAGCGCTTTGCACATCACTATTCTGTAATTAAACGCATTAATTTAAAAACAATTCTTGACAATAGATACTTTCTATCCAGATGTTAGGTTTTTTTAGAGGTTCACATAGTTATTACTAGTGGCTCTGTGAGCTGTAGTAGACCTCGCGAGTATGTCGGTGGGAAAGCTGAACTGCTAACACACAACTCACAAAATTTCACGAGAATCGGTTGAGAAATGCGCCCTGTCGTTACAAATCCAACGACACCTCATTTGTTAATATCCATCGAGCCGTTTGGATTGTAGCGATTTTTTTACATTTTAAAACCCCATAAATCCGCCATTTTGAAAAAAAAACTAAAAACTGGCTCGACAAAAAATTCTATTTAATTGTTCAACCTACTCACAAAATTTCACGCGAATCGGTTGATAAATGCGCCCTGTAGAGGAGAACAGGAAACCAAACAATCAAACATACGAAAGCATTTTTGCCCAATCCTGAAACGGAGACGCTGCGCTCGCTTCGCTCGCTCGGTCGAAAATATATATAAGTTGAGTTGAACTAACTCTAACTGAGATTTTGACAAGTATAGCATGAGATGATGTAAGAAGTGGCATTCGGTTAGGGTCACTTTGAAGTTCACTTCGTACTGAGCATGATTCAAAGCGTTAAACAAATGTGAAGTGATAGTGATAGCGAAGGGATTACGAGTTGTTGTTCGTATTTTACAGAATCGACGTAGGTTTGTTGTTGAATATAATAGAATACATTTTATTCGCTGTATCAGCACAAGCGCACAAAACGTAAAAGTTTTACATAAAATCATGTACTTACCTACTTACTTATAGTTTAAAATAAAATAAAATTCATTCAAAACTAACCACTAGTACACACACATATAATATTTCTGCTCGCCTTTACATGTAATATTTCTTGTAAATGTATTTTTTTATGTTTCTGTGCAATAAAGAATATGAATCATAATCATAATCATAATCATAATCGTTTATTTTCAGAAAGACGTGTATACATTATAAACTTGTTTAGCATAGTAAACAAGGGATGTATCGCTACTCCCTAATAATCGGTTAAGTGCGGGCCGGTATCGCACACGAAGGGTACCGTACCATAGTACAACAAATCAAAAGCACTCAAAACAATAAAAAAATAAACAAAAAGAACATTTAAAAAGTTTATGCCTTCACGAGATTTGAACCGACGACCTCCGGATTGAGAGTCTACATCATACCGCACCGGCTAACCACAACCATGTGGGTTGACGCGAAATATGCTATCATATTTAAATGTGTAGTATATGTGTCTATGACATGGTTGCTAAGACAATAAATAAACAGTTTCAGTCAAGATCTCCATTTTGAAATGCGTAAGTGTATCTAAACACGTCTCTTGTATCGGGGCCCCTTTAATTTGCAATATCTCTCGTATTTCAGTATTTGTGGTTGGTGCGGCAACAGATATACACATTCTGTGAAAATTTCAGCTTTCTATCTATTACGGTTCGTGCAGACGGACCCGGTGACAGACAGGACGGACGGACGGACGGACAGACGGACAGCGAAGTCTCAGTAATAGGGTCCCGTTTGGCACCCTTCGGGTACGGTACCCTAAAAAGGGCGGACCCTGTGTTTTAGGATAAGTTGCTGCTACTTCCCACTAGAATAAATGGCTCAGATTAAAATACTACAGAATTAATATGAATATAAAGTAAGTGATTTCGCTGCCATGTGCACGCGCTGCAACAACAGAAGGGGTCAGACTCAGCTTGTCACAGGAAATCCTGTGACGCTGGTTTTCAGTCTGGGCCCGGAACGGTATAATGTGAGTTTAAATATTAGTTTGGCCAGGTGGCAAATGTAAGTTTTTTTTTTTTTTCATGAAAAAAATATTCATTTTCTCCCAAAAAGAAAAACATATTGTAGGTATTATGTATAGTATAGGTAGGTCAAATTAGTAATTTATCTATCTAAGAAGCAGTGGGAAACAGGAGTCCAATATAGGTTAACCCCGTGCCATGGATCTCCTGGCCTACCCTCTCGAGGTACAGAGATGTTTTGTTTGCGGCCAAGTGCGAGTTGGACTGGCGCACGAAGGGTTCCGTACCATTATCTATAAAAAACCGCAAAAAAAAAATGTATGGGAGCCCCCCCTAAATATTAATTTAATCTTAATTTAATTATTTATTTTTAACCGACTTCCCGAAGGAGGAGGTTTACAATTCGTCCGTATGTTTTTTTTTTTTATGTCTACACCCCGATAGCGCCTAAACGGATGGACCGATTTGGAAAATTATTTTTTTGTTTGAAAGGGTTTACCTTCCCATTGGTCCCATTGACACCAGGTCAGGATCTGATGATGGGATCCTGGAGAAATCGAGGGAACTCTTCAAATATTATAGGCAGACCTATAGTGATTTTTGTGTTTTTCATAATAACTCGTGCAAATGCACATGGTAAGCATAATATTGTGATGCGGAACTGCTGATGAAGACCACATATGGCCACCAGATCTGCTCAATACTAGGTACAAATACAATGCGTGGCTGACGGGCAGGCAACGCATAGCCTAAACCGGTGGACCTAGAGCCATGAAACTTTGTACAGGGGTTCCTTAGTAGCGTGGGGTAGCACTGATATGGGATTTGACAAAATTAATTCCCCAAGGGGGGGGGGGGATAAGGGGTTACAGTTTGTACTCAATCTAATCAAATAGGGTTTGTGGAAGTCGGTTTTTTCTAAAGTTTACTTTTTGTTTCAATTATTTACATAAATAATATACTCAATATATTGTGAACATTTTAAGCGTCTACCTGCTACCATTATCAATATCGAGCAAAAATGAGCAAAAAAATCACGTTTGTTGTATTCCCATACATGCCCCCCTTAATATTAAATTTCTTTTGTTTTTTAGTATTTGTTGTTATAGCGGCAACAGAAATACATCATCTGTGAAAATTTCAACTGTCTAGCTACCACGGTTCATGAGATATAGCCTGGTGACAGACAGACGGACGGACAGCGAAGTCTCAGTAATAGGGTCCCGTTTGGCACCCTTCGGGTACGGAACCCTAAAAACAATGGAAATCAATGAAATGAAAAGCAATGAATATCTTGTTGTTACCTAGCTTTCAATATCTGCGTCGCAATCCCCAGCCCTCTGAATTCCGGCAAGACGAACAAGCCAAGCGAGCCAAGGTACTGATCTCCGAACTTGTCAAACAGCGATCCTTCATGCTTGAGTTCTTGCACAACTTGAGTGAATTTACTGTACTGGCTCGCCTCTGCGGCTGTTGCTTCTGTAGACTGTAACATAGAATGCTTAAGTTTATTTGAATGGATGAATGGAATGATAAATGATATAAATATTGAATGAAACAGTAAAAATGTAGGAGTGAAAAAATCCACCTGTCTCATCCCTATATGGTTTGCTGGAAGAGATCTCTTATTAGAGATAAGCTCGCCTTAGTACACGTTTTCTATGTTTTTTATTGTTCTATGTTAACTGTTTGTGTGCAATAAAGAAATTATGAAACTATGAAATTATGAGTGAACGAACGAACGACTGAACGAATGAATTAATTAATAAATTAATCGATGCCGAATTAATTAAATTTATCAATGTATGAATTAAATAAAAAAAACAATGTATGAATTAATTAATTAATCAATATACGAATGAATTAATGAATCAATGTATGAATGAATGAATTTAATTTATGAATGACAAAGAATGAACAAACGAACGAAAGGATACCTAGACGAACAAATAAACGCAGTAACGAACGAATGAATACAACCGTTAAAATAGGTATACTTACTGCCCGGATTTTACCAACAAAAAGTTATACGAGAATAACTATCCCGGGGATAACTTGTATGACAAATGACAGTTCAAAATGAGGTGATCTGATCTAGGTGTCACTGGTGTCTATGAAAAAGTTACAAGTTATCCCCGAGATATATTCTCCGATAACTTATTGTTGGTAAAATCCTGTACTTATCTATTGTGAAATTGTAATACCTTACTAGCCGAGTGTTTGTCCCTGACAAGTGTGAGGTGTATCGCCGCCACTCGGGGTAAGTCCCCGTCCGTGACGCAGACCACAGCCATATTGTCTCTCATGATTTGCAGCCACTTCTGCTGCATCTGACTCCGAGCTACGGAGTCTTCTAGGATTCCTATAAAAATGAATGATGAATTATAGAAATAAGCCCGCTATTCTAAATGAGTCCATCATTATGCGTCTGTATTTTTAGCAGACTTCACAAAAGGAGGAGGTTTTTATGTATTTAAACCGATTGCGTGCGCACACGCACACACACACACACACGCACACACACACACCCTCACACACACACACACACCCTCTCACTTATTTACACACCCCCAAACACACACTATACAATATACACTCAGCATTTCTGAATTGTAACTAGCCTATTATTATTATTTTATTTTTTATTTGTTTTTCTCAAGTACTTGTATTATTCTTGTTAGAACCGTCTCAATATCCAAATCTTACCACAAACGCCTCGGACGAGGTACGGGCCTGCGAGCCATAAATACAGGTTATATTATTATCCTAGTTATGGCAGCAGTCAACCACCATTTTTAAGTGTACCTACCATTTTCCTTGAATAAATACTTTTACTTTACTTTTACTTCTATACGGATGGACCAATTTGGAAAATTATTTTTTTGTTTGAAAGGGTTTACCTTCCAATTGGTCCCATTGGTCAGGATCTGATGATGGAATCCTGGGAAAATCGAGGGAACTCTTCAAATATTATAAGCAGACCTATAATGATTTTTGTGTTTTTCATGAGTTTGTGAGAAATACAGCTAGATAAACTTATGCCTATAACTTCGGAACTATGATGGCACTAATTATGTCAATTTTGGCACTTATTAGCACTAATTAGACAGTAATTATTGGCATTGTCAGAATTAATTTTCATGAAGCTTTCAAATGTAAGGATTGTTTTCAAATGTGAGGATTACAGCTCGACAGACATCCAACTCTGGATCGCCCGATCCAAAATGGATCGCCCGGTGGGGAAGCAGCTAAGAGATTTAAATAATGTCAGTGTACATGACTCCTAGTCCCGACTACTATCGCTACTTGATCCCGACTACTATCGCTACTATCGGTACTATCGTACTAGTAGGTACGTAAATACAGTTCCCGTCACTTAAAAGGACACTGAGAGACAGGGATTGAAGGGGTGTAATAAAAAACTTTCAGGCGCAACTGAAGCCATCGCAAATACATCCATACGTGACGGAGACTGTACAAACTTGTATTTTTAACCGACTTCCCAAAGGAGGAGGTTTACAATTCGTCGGGATGTTTTTTTTATGTATGTGCCCCGATTGCGCCTAGACGTTTGCACCGATTTGGAAATATATTTTTTTGTTTGAAAGGGTTTACCTTCCCATTGGTACCTACCATGGACCACCAGGTTAGGATCTGATGATGGGATCGATCTGACGAAACCGGTGGACCTAGAGCCATGAAACTTTGTACAGGGGTTCCATAAGTAGGGTAGGTAAGCACTGAGATGGGATTTACCAAAATTAATTCCCCAAGGGGAGGAAATAGGGGGTTACAGTTTGTTTTAAACTCAATCTAATCAAATAGGGTTTGTGGAAGTCGGTTTTTTTCTAAAGTTTAGATACTTTTTGTTTCAATTATGGTCGTAACGTAACAGCCTCTGCCAGTTGTGTGCCTCCTTCCACCCCGTAAGGGAAAATTCGTGACGCTATCTTACTTGTATCCGGGTAAAGGCCCGTGCCTCTCGGTGGGGACCTTTTTAGGCTCTAATTATTTTATATTTATTTTTACTCACTCAGTGGTTTGCAGATCGCAGATTCGTTCAGGAACATATTGGTCATGTACCCGAGCGCTATGTCATAGTAATCACTCGATAGATCCTTCACTATGAACTTCTGTCCCGTCTTTTTTGCTTCAAAGTTTATCCACACTTTTGGATATTCCACGTTCCTCGGTCGTTGCCAGACCATGTTTGTATTTGTATTATTTATGTATCTTATTTTATTTTTATTTTATTTTTATTTTATTTATTTGGGACGAAAAACAACTACACAATACATAGATGTAACTAACTATTACAAAAACAAAAATGTTTTATTGTGAAGCCCACAGCATCATCCACAGGTACATTTTAGTTGGGGCTGCTGTTAACAAAATAATCATGATTTTACATGTAAGTGTTTTTACATTTTATATAGATAAATATATGTATCTCAAGCTTGTAAAAATATGTGTTTACAAAAGAAAAAGAAAAAAAAACAGGAATCTAAAACATAGATAAAAATTAAAAATTAAAAAAAAAAATTTTAGTCCAACGCGCTACAAAATCGTCATATTATTCGTACAAGTTCTATTAAAACAGTGCCAGTGTGATACTAGAAACTATATTTATTTGGGTTTAGAAATAGTCACAAATTTTCACAAGAACAAAGTTTACTTAATAATAATAATAATCATAGCTTTGATTGTAAACATCTATGTTCTTAGTGGTCGTAAAATAATGTTTCACTTTGTAAAAACGTGGGCCTTACCACCCTGAGGTACATTATTATTATTGACTTAAACTTATATATAAGTAATATTAACTCAACTTATTCGCTTTAAGAACCACTAATTTGAATTGTAGTGTCACCAAGGAAACACACTTAACTGAACTAATTTATCATGTGCTATGATGTGACAAAATTTATCTGACTGAATACGATAAGATACCTACGCACGTAGATTATAATGGCTTTAAACAAATATTTGTATAAAGCCATTATAATATATAATCTTGAAATAATTGCTATAGTTTACTCAAGTATTGTGTTGACATGACAAAAAGTCACACATCAACAATAAGAAAATTATTATATTGCAATGAGGTAGTTATGTATAGTACGGGGCTTTTGTTTTGGCACGTCGGGTCTCGTCTCGCTCTCTCATTCTCTCTCGCTAAGTCAAACGCCGAGTATCATACTCGTGGCAACTCGGGTCCCGTCCCGACGTGTCAAAACAAAGGCCCCGTACTGTACTTAGCTACTTAACGCTTATTTTCGGCAGTAGGTCGTCAAAACTGTCTTTACACAGAATTCAACTACAAACTCAACTACAACCACTAATTTTAGGTACCTACCTAGGTAGGTATTACCACAGATATTATAATATTATTACTGAAAACGCACTACCTACTACAAATTTTAAGAAAGAGTAGGTATTACACTATCGCGGGCGTAGACAGAGAAAGGAATAGACGGAGTGCATGCGTACACCTTTGAGATGGAGATAGAGTTGGTTCTCAATAAGCATAAGGTTCAAAATCAGAGATTTTCTGCCACTCATCTGTCAAAACAAGAGCAAACAAGCATTTGACAATTCTCTGGCCAACAACAAAAACGCATACGCGGGTAAGGGACAGGTGATCGTTGATTGTTTCTCGCTTACACAAAAATGATTCGTATTATGTCATCTCTTTCTTTTCTTTTTTTTCTGACGATGTGTCATCTCTATACTATACTCCCTTTACGATCGCGGGAGACCTACTTACTCAATTAAGCGAAGCGAAGTAAAGTCCATTCATTTTCTGTGATACTACACTATCTTATTCAACTTGGATTTGTAATGGTTTGCTGTTCGCGTTAAGAGAATGCGCCTCTACGTTTGCTCTTTGCTCGACTTGGTTTGCTCTTTCGCGCGGAAGCGCCCCCAGATAGTGACTCATCGTAAGTAAAGGCGTATTAATAGGGTAAAAATTAAAAATAAATGCGGATCAACATAACATAACACAGCGTCACGCCTTTTCCCATACGGGGTGGCAGAGGCACAACTGTGCCCACTTTCAGCCAGTGATTCAATACTCCATTCAGCGTGACAGGGGGCTAGCCCATCGCCGCAGCTGTGGAGTAATGAATGTTTCACCGTCAGAGCGTCCGTATAACTTAAACGAAAAATGATTTATCTCATTGGTAGGTACATGGTCAGCATCGGGATTCGAACTTGCATCTCCTGCGTGAGAAGCAAGCGTGAGATCCACTAGACCACGGAGATCTAAATTAAATATAAAAATATTAATTATTTATTGATCCGATTTTATTTTTACGAACGGGTGAGGAATTTTTAGGGTACCGTACTCGAACGGTGCCAAACGGGACCCTATTACTCCCATGTTGTCCGTCTGTCTGTCTGTCCGTCAGCGCAGCGGGTCCTAGAGCACGGACCGTAATAATGAAATTAAATTAAATTAAATGAAATTAAATTAAATGACATTAAATATAATTTAATTTAATTTATTATAAAAAAAAAACAGTAAATTAAAGGATCTTAACATTAAAATATTTTCAGTGTTTTCAGCTCATGTTTAAGCATGCAAAATAGTAGTTACATTTTTAATTACATAGCTGCACGAACCGTAATATAATGGTACAGTACTTATATACAAATGGTACAGTAAATATACTGTACCATTTGTATAACCGCAAATGGTACAGTATATTTTCGATTGAACTAAGTAAGTATATAGTATTGTGCACTAAGATTCATGCAGTATACTGTAGGTACGATTTGTTTTGAGAATTTTAAGTGCGTCGTTTTTTTGGCATGTAAGTGTACATGCGCAAACTTTCCCCCACCACATCACATTTTGCTCAAGATGTTTGGCGTCATTTATAGCTGTCCTACTTCTTCTTCTTTTTATTAATGGCGTCCTAACCTCTTTTGAGGTTAATTTTGCCAGTGTCAAGTGGTCAGGTTCTCATTTGAGAACCTGGAAATTATAATGTTTTGAGATGATTTGATGACTATGATGATGATGATTTGTCGCTCGTTAGCACTACCCGGGAAGGACGTGAAGGGCTGTGGGTTCCAAGTAATTCCTTCGGACGTGAGCGACTGCCTCCCCATAGCTGTCCTAGCCAATGGCCATGGCTAGTAGCCATGTCCTAGCACGACTCGTAAGGTGACAAATAATGATCTGACGGTTAGAGAGCGAACTACTCAATTTATCATACCACCACGCCCGCAACACAACACTACTTCCCACCATAAACTCGATTCGACAAAATTCGATCGATCTAAAAATGTAGTGGTTAACACCACTACTTTTATTTTCTTCAAGTTGGTACGAGTTCAAAATTTGAAATGAAACTGACAGTTGAAGCTTGAAAGTTGAAAAATGTCAACATCAAAATAACGAATTCGCCCGGGCAGTCGTCGTGGAAGTTTATAATAAGTCTTTTCTATTCCGTGATTGTTTGTGTGTTTTCAGGATTCCTGAGGTATGTAATAGTAAGAAATGGTTTATAACAAAATAATAGTCCACCCGTTTCACCCAATATGAAAACCCCTTTGCTGATTTCGGCCTAAAAATGTCGACGGTTGACTCTGTCCAAAACAGTAGCAAAGCTCAATAAATGTACGTGTATAGTATAACCGAACACACTGCCTCAGGTTCTATTCTAGTATATCTTTTCAACAATCTGCCTCTGCTTCACAACGGAGTGGTCGGAAACCCGGTTGGGAATTTTCACTCTCTGGTTCTCACAACACCAGATAGTTTATGTTTGTGGTTTCTGTTTCTGTAATGCATTCTTCCAATGATCTTAAGGCGCGTCAGTGACATTTACCCTAGGCGCCACTTCTACGCAATTAAAGCGGGCTACAGACGACCATCATATTGATCCGGTGGCAATCTAGGTTAAAAAAGTGTGTTAAACTGGAGCTGCCTGCTATGTGCGCTTGGAGTGGTGTACCCACACACAGCAGGCGGCTCCAGTTTAAACCAAAGATCGCCACCAATATGCTTTCTGCTTTAAGCAACAATCCTGTCGGGTTAGTTCCACTGGTCACCGCAATCCAAAAGATGGTTGGAAAGCTGAATGTTTGTTTGTTGGTTCCAGCGTCATGGAGGCGTTGCAGCAACATCTCCTGAAGTTCAGGGAGGAGAGGCAGGCTAGAGAGAAAGCCCGGCTTGAGAAAGTATGAAATTAAATTAAATGAAAGTGTTTATTTTTTATAAATCTTACATCCTAATTACAGCATGATTCTAACTCCTAAACTAGCGGAACTTGTATGTCAGGAGCCAGAGCCTCCAGAAACGAAACAGTTGGCTTTTTGGACCTAAGATTAATTAGTTTCAGAAACTGGATGAGTATGTTTATTTAACAATTAAATAAATGAAAGAACCTTATAGGCAAAGCAATATTAGGAAAGAAACAATAGTAATTAAATCACTATTGAATGTACAGGTAAATACAACAGAAATCAACTATAGGAGAGAGTATGTTTTGTTAATTTATACTCACAAGAGAATTTACAAGATAATCATCTACAAATAGGGTACTGCTGATTGGGGTGTTAAATAAAGGGGTGCTCCGCGAAAAAAACTTGAAAATTGGTTCTGCTCCCTTTATCTCTGTCCATACTTCCCATTGACCTATAATCATGATATATTTTTTTAACAAAAAAAACTTGTGAGTAACCCTCCTTGTGAACTCTGTCTTACTTGCACTTGGCCAGGCTTTTCACTCTTGGTGAGCGGTCAATTGGTCAAACCCTACTAGTCCTCATCCTAAAACTATTCTTATTTCTGATTGATTTCAAATTCATAATATTGCATTATTTCAAGATGTAATAGGTACATTGCATATAACTATCTGTTTCAGCTTCGTGAGCTAAATCTGAAGAAATACAAGAAGGATGACCAGCCCACCAACACAAATAGGAAACCCACTGTGCCCGCAAGTAAACACAGTATTGTTACAAACATTGTGGTTGAGACAAATCGGGTTGTAGTTGCATCAAATGCTTCAAAACTTAATGCAAGCCCTAAGCCAGGGAAATCTGGTGACGGCAAAAAGATACCAGACATAATAATGGAGGTCAACAAGAAGAGTGCGGTCAAACAACTGAAAACTAACACTAAAGTAGGCTTAAGGGCTGCTTCAAATGATTCTAAGTTGACCCAACCGTTGAAATTTGAGACCAAAGCGATGACAAGAAAGAGTATAGCACCGATAAGCACAGTGACAAAAGTTGAGCCAAAACCTATGTCAAGCAAAAGTATTGTGGTCCCAAACAAGCCTTTACCAAGAAAATCCATACTTCCTTTAACATCCAAAGTTGAACCGACAAGAAAAGTTTTAGCTCCAATTGAAACTAAGATAGAGGCTCGCCGAACTATTTTGCCCAGTCATGCAATATCAGGAACCAAGATTCCTACACCTGATAGAAAGAGTCTGGCCATTCAAAAAAGACCATCTGTGTGTCTAACAAATGAATCAGTATTTGACCGGCTGTACAAACCGAAGACGGTCATCACACAAAAACCTTTATCTGCCACAGAAAAACTGAAAACCGATTCGAAGTATCGTGAGAAACTTATCAAGCAATCTGGTCTGATTGTGAACAAGCGACATTCAGTTTTTGAACCGAAATCCGTGCAGTTACCAGTGAGACGTTCAATATCCGCTGTGCATTTCAAGCGGATTGGCAAGGAGGAAATGTCCAATTGTATGCACAGATGGGGTTCGATCGGGGACAATATTAACAAGGTTCACCTGAGAGACCTGAATGAAGACCACTCGGTCAGGGAGGAAAAGATTGTGTCTGCTGTTAAGAGTGAACGGAAGAAGGTCACTTTCCAGGTAACATAACCACTGAAACGATTTTGATAAAACATAGCCATGTACAGATACAATACACACGCAAACATACAGACAAACTCTTCAAAGATTATAAGGGTGTTAAACTTGTCTTATTTGAATTGGGGTTTAAATAAGTAATTTTTTTATAGGTTGATTACACAACACCGTCCGTCCAAAGTCAATGACCTGCGATTTTCAGCCTACCCACATCGAGATAAAGTTCCAAACCTATGAAAAACCGAACAAGAGAGTGGACGTTGGATGAGCTATAGTTAAAAAGTTATTTGAATCAGTCTCTCTTTATGTCTACATTCTTCTCTTCTTGATCTTAATGTGTTCATGTGTCTATTTATTTCACCCAGAAACCGGTCTACTTGAACTTCAACACGCCAAGACCGGATGAACTACAATCTAGGCTGAAGGCGTGGCTTCAAAAGCGCGGGAAATCTCTCAACTCGTACCATCACCTGCAATGCTTCGGCCTACACCACATGCGGGACAAGATTCCGCCTTACGACGACGACAATAAGGAGAATATTGCCGTGGAGGAAGACAGTGACAATGACTCGTTTGGAGATAATATGAACAATAAGGTTAGTTGGCAAAATCCAAGCAAGAGATCCCAGTTTTGAATTTGTATTTGTTTTTTATCTATTTATTTGCATCAGCGCACACACACACAGCATAAAACATAAAACATAGAATATACTTAGCGCTAAACGAAATAACATATAAAACATACAGACACAGATAATTTGCACTAAGATAGATAGGATATAGGTACCAAAGTACCTATATCGCACTAGAACTGAGGGTGGTGTGGCATCTGCAAAAGGGTTCTGACTCAGCATGTGCCTGAGAAGTAGACTCCTCAGGCGCTGATCTTCCGTCAGTACCGGAACAAGGGAGACGGCGTGCTCAACTGAAATAATTTGTTAGTGTGTACTCTTTGTTTAAAATGTATAAGTTTCTACTGTGCAGATTGTTAATAATATTAGGTTAAGCTAGTATTAATTAATACCAAAGGGATTAATTTTATGTAGATAATAAAGAATAGAATACTAATAGATGTTATAGTTGAACTTATAGTTTGAATTTATAATTAATTAATGACATATTATTAACATTATTTATAATTATAATACAGGCGGGACTAGGGGAGCATCTTTTGCGAACTCAAAAGAGTTTTTTTCAATGAGTTCTTGAAGGCTACTTTACTATCCAGCTGTCTAAGTGGCGGAGGGAGGTCATTCCAGCACTTAGTAGCCTGGAACCGAAAACTACCACGAAACGCACAAGTCCGGTGTCGCGGCATACTAAGCGGCTTTGTGCATAGTCTGATAGCGTTGCGATCTCCCTGCAATGTCCAGCGCCAAACTATAGTAGCATTTGTTCCCTTTAGGGGAGGGGGGGGGGCATGGCTCCCATGGCCCCGCCCATTGTATCCGCCATTGCTGTCATGTATAAATGAATAATCTATCTATCTTAATATTTGCAGGGCGAGACCTGGCGTAACCCGACCACGCCCGGTGGAGTTAGCTTGATGAGCATGGACGAGTCGGACAGCCGGCTGGACGGGACTCCCAGCCCAGCGGAGACGGGAAGCGAGGTGGACACTGAACTGACGGGGGCCCTGGAGGACCTCACTACGCTTATTAGAGAGGTATTTCAAATAAAGGTCTTTTTTGGATGCGGTGCCTCAAAAGGAGGAAAAAGAACCCATAATCGATCACGTTTTTGTCCGTCCGTCGATTAGTCAGTCAAGAACTTACCCTCGGGAGCGCTTGGAGGTATCAAGCTGAAATTGCTGAGTTCTGTGGTCCCTTAGAGCTGTCAAACGAGGCAAGGACCAGCCGCGCAGCGGTTAATCCGAGCCGAGCGGTAGCCAATACCTAATACGAGGAATATTTGTATCTAACGATATATGTTTTGTGTTCTAGAAAATGGCGCTGTAGTTTTCGATGAAATTTGCAATATAGGGGTTTTTGAAAAAATGTACCATACTTTTTATTGAAATAAATCTTAGAATCTTTTGGGGGTAAAAATCGATCGAGCTAGGTCTCATAACTGAAAAATCGTGTATTTCCGCGATTTCATGCTTTTATCATTGCCGTGCAATTGGCAATGTCACTTTACATTTAAAATAAGGCATAAATTCCAATGACATCAAAAAGTAAGTTAATGATAGACCGTCCAGAGTCCTGCCAGCAGGACTTTGCGTACTACCGGTAGGACGCAATGTTTTTGGTTATATGAGGCTTTCTAAGCCTGCTAGCAGGACGCTATTAACTGACATGCATAGTGCGTCTTTTTCTGATTCAGCGAGTTTTTGAATCGTGTTTCTACGATTAGTCTGGCCGAGATGGCGACGAGTATAACACGTGGAGTCCGCGTTCGCGTCAAAGCCACATATTCTGAAGAAATTGATGGCCAGAAAAACTGGAGTCGCAAACATTTTGGTGATGACTACGATATTAGTTATTGTTGGGGTACAGGCCCCCGATTTTCGCGCTATCGCGATCATCTCCCCAGTCGAGATATCGGTTTTGATACGGCCTAAATCCGTAGAACACAATCTCGACTTATATTTATTTCGATCCAAAACGGGTCAAAATATCTCGGTTGATCGAAAGGCTACTCGTAAGAATAGCTTTTTCTTGTTTTTGATAGAAATTTCGGTATCTCAAAATCGATATTTCGACCATGGACATGATTTCGCTAGCGCCAGAATCGCCCCGAGGGCAGGAAGAAACTGCTTTACCTACCACATCACGAGTGGAATCCCTGCATGACATAATCATTTTCTTGTTTATTTTTCTACCCCGTAACCTCTAGAAGCGCCCGCGTCTATTTCTAGATACCTATACCAAAAAATACAAAATGTTTGTCACCCCTGCCTTATTCTATTACGCTCGAAAGTCAAGTACTGCTGGAAGGACAGCTTCTGATATCCATACACAGTCCACAAAATATTGCGTACTGCTGGCAGGACGCACGTCCCTAGGATTGTCCTTCCACGAGCTGCTTCCAGCAGGACCAGGGCTTGGACGTTCTATCATTAACACATTGATCACGTGATACTTTTTTACTCGTCTTCGGAAAATTCACACAAAAAGGTTCATCATCTGCTACTCAACCTTCTTGCTTCCTTCTAAGCAAACAGGCACTGTGTATTTCTCGTGAGTGTTAGGCACAGAATATCTGAGCCTAAAACTCGCGAGGAAAACAAAATGCCTGTTTGCTTCTCGTTTGCAGCTGTTCCAAAACAGAGCAGCATATTAATCGATGTGAATGCAGTCTGATAATATGAATGTAATGTTTTATCGTGTTTGTACCACCAACCGCCGAGCAAAGATCGGTAACCATATATTTTTGATTGTACGTTGTTGTATGTTTTTCATTTATTTATTTAATTAGGTCCACAAAATGGATTATAATTATAAATCAAAAACACAACAATAGGACAAGCACAGAATAAAGTTCTGGACTGCTCTCCAATGCATGTGAACACTCTGATGGCTACCTACATAAGTGAGGCAGAACCAGAGACTATATATCCAATTGACTGCGCCTGCGGGGGAATGCGGCTCGCCAAACGTTTGTTCTATTCAACAAACGTTCGCATACGCAACCTATGTACGATGACGGGCCGCCAGACAGTTTCGCATTGGCTGACCAATCACAGCTCTCCTACCTCGTCCCCCGCCGCCCGTAAATTGAGTTGTGTTTCAAAGGAAAATGTATCTATGCGCTCTCCACTGGGTAAGTGCTCCCTGGGCAGAACATAATACACACACATAATTTCCCGTACAGGGCTACTCATGGTGCGAGGCGGCGCGCTGGCTCCGTGCCGTCCGCTCGGCGACACCCGGCGCCGCGCAGAGTGCCGCGTACTGGGAGTGCCGCGCGGCACTGGAGGAGGCGCGGGGGGACCTGCCCGCGGCACTGGCGAGCTGGGAAGAGGCCGTGGCTAAAGGCACTCAGGTACCGGACGGTCGACTATACTAAGTGGGACTGGGCCTCTGTGGGGGCGGCTGTGGTTCTGTAAGTGGCAGTAGCTATAGTGAGGACGCATAATTATTAACTCACTTCCCAAAGGAGGAGGTATACAATTCTTCTGGATGTATTTTTAGGGTACCGTACCCGAAGGGTGCCAAACGGGACCCTATTACTGAGACTTCGCTGTCCGTCTGTCCGTCCGTCCGTCCGTCCGTCCGTCCTGTCTGTCACCGGGTCCGTCTGCACGAACCGTAATAGCTAGAAAGCTGAAATTTTCACAGAATGTGTATATCTGTTGCCGCACCAACCACAAATACTGAAATACGAGAGATATTGCAAATTAAAGGGGGCCCCGATACAAGAGACGTGTTTAGATACACTTACGCATTTCAAAATGGAGATCTTGACTGAAACTGTTTATTTATTGTCATAGCAACCATGTCATAGACACATATACTACACATTTAAATATGATAGCATATTTCGCGTCAACCCACATGGTTGTGGTTAGCCGGTGCGGTATGATGTAGACTCTCAATCCGGAGGTCGTCGGTTCAAATCTCGTGAAGGCATAAACTTTTTAAATTTTCTTTTTGTTTATTTTTTTATTCTTTTGAGTGCTTTTGATTTGTTGTACGATGGTACGGTACCCTTCGTGTGCGATACCGACCCGCACTTAACCGATTATTTATGTATGTGCCCCGATAGCGCCTAGCTAGACAGATGGACCGATTTGGAAAATTATTTTTTTGATTGAAAGGGTTTACCTTCCTATTAGTCCCATTGACACCAGGTCAGGATCTGGTGATGGGATCCTGGAGAAATCGAGGGAACTCTTCAAATATTATAGGCAGACCTATATATTTTTGTGTTTTTAGTAATAACTCGTGCATTTACTCACGGTAAGCATAATATTGTGATGCGGAACTGCTGATGAAGACCACATATGGTCACCAGAACTGCTCAATACTAGGTACAAATACAATGACGTTCCATCGTTGTCGTAGTGATTATTGACTACAGTCTATTCGTGATAAGAATGCAGTGAAATCTAAATTTAAACACACTCACAGGACAGGACACAACCTTTGCGTTCGAACGTTTGCTTTCAACTGGTCACTGTGAACTTGGCTTGATAATTAAAAACGATTTGATTGGTTACGGGGCGTGTCTAGGCCGCCGGACAGTGATGACTTTACTGCATTCTTATCACGAATGGACTATAAATATTGCGCGAATCTTGCGCCCAGTTCAGCTTCAATATGAATATCTGAATGTGACCTGTAATTACCAAAAAAAAAACATACGGGTCGAATTGAGAACCTCTCCTCCTTTTTTGAAGTCGGTTGATAAATCTTTTAAATCTTTTTAAATGAAAAACATCGGTTGAATCCCAAAACATGCGCCCTACTAGAGCATCACACAGGGTGGCTAATTTCAGACATAACCTGCATAATGATCTGGCTAGTGATAGAATTGTGAAGACGGTCTATGAAGTTAGTCACGGCCGCGGCCTGCTCAGGTATTGGTCGGATTTACTTCGACCACAACTTTCCAAATAATTGTTAATCTTCTTGTATATTTATTTGTTTCTGTGTATTATTTTGTGATTTTCATAATTATGGCCTTGTGTCTGAAATAAAGATTTATTATTATTTTGTATCAGAGTTGCTGTCCCGGTCCTTTTTGTAGGCTTGCGTGGGGACATGGGTCCAACACATAGAGGCCCCTTGCAGACAATGTAATAGAAACAAATATGAAATGTGGTGCACCCGTTGGGTCCGTCCCCGATTACACCCACAACAAAAGTGCACTCAAAGAACATTCCCGCCAGGCACACAGGGGTTTGCAATGGAATAGTAATGAAATATAAGTGAAATTCTCAGAGCAGCATTAGGGCCCAGGTCTATTGCAAAAACTAAGGGGAAACTAATTATTACAGACTAGCCACATACAGGCCCTGCCCAATCTGTTAATTAGCCAGTTCAGTGACTAATACTTAGATGACAGAAAATATAGTTTCCATTTACCTTAATTTCCCTGCATAGATATCCGTCCATTCCAGAGTTCTGTCGTGGAGGCCAACCTGGAGCCTCTACTGGACAAGTTTATGCGCCTGAACATCTCGGCGGGCGCGGGCGGCGCGGGCGCGGCGGCGGGGGAGGCGAGGCGGCTCGATGTGCGGAATGTGTTCAAGAGCACTATCATACGGTTCGCGGTGCAACAGGCCAAGCTGTGAGTAAAGTCTTCACAAAATAAAAGGCCCGTTTTGACAGTTCACGCTCATGAAATTTT